>JASVEL010011179.1:0-303249 GCA_032618575.1 Nicotiana noctiflora
AGGTCGAACAGACCTTAATCGAGTGTTCTTGACTAAGAACACTTCGACTAAGGTCGATTAGGCCCCAAATCTTCCTTTAATTTGGAGAGAATCTATGGTTTGGAATTTCTAGGGTTTTTACACTTGATTTGGGGTTCGAACATTTCTAGCCAGATTTCAACCGAACCAAAGGTGATTTGGGCACCAGGTAGGTCAGGGGATGCCAGGGTGTGAGTTTGGGCTTGATTGGGGTAGGTTCCAGTTTTGCTTGGTTCTTCGATCAAAGATTTGAGGTGGCCCAAGGTGATTCGAGGTTGACAGAGTATGGATTTGGAGAGAGGGACTTAGGGTGGTTCAGGGGTGTGATTTTGGTGGTCATCGGAGCTGGCGCCACCTGGTTTACGGCGAGGTAAATGGGTGGCGGCTAGCTAGAGTTTGGGTCATCTAGTCTCTGTTAGAGACGATGGGGATGGGGGTATGGGAATGAAATGGCGTAAAGGGTTTGGGGGGCCTTTGGTATTTTAAAATCGCTAAAATAATATAAACCGTTGGATAAATGGAATCCGACGGCTCAAATCATCTCCTTAAACTAAAACGGGACCGTTTGGTTTAGTGGACGCTGGATCGGTTAGTGGTAAATGGGTCGGGTTGAATTGTTGTGCCTGGGTTGATGATCTTGACCGTTGGATATGTCAGATCCAACGGCTCAGAAGGGGCATGACAATAACGACGCCGTTTGGGCGTATCTAGGACCAGCCGATTTGGGCTAATTATTTTGGTGCTTTTTTTTGGGCTTGGATTTTTCCTTTTACAACTGGCCTGGTCTGTTTTCTCTTGTTTCTTCTTTTCCTTTTATTTTCTTTTTAACTCCTAATGCCTTAAAATTAAAATCCAACACTAATTAAATTAATTTGCTAATTAATTTTATTATAAATGATTATCACGCCACTAAATACTAATAAAATCACACAACTGGAAAAATTCTAAGTGCACACACACACACACATATATATTTATATTTATTATTTATTATTTTTATTTTTATTTTTATGAAGTGCACTTAATTACTCCTAATTGTAAAAACTTAATCCTAGAATGCAAAAAAAAAAAAATGCGATATATTTTTTTATTTATTTTGTTATTAAATTACCAACTAAACATTCACACCCAAATGTAAACAACGACAAAAAATACTATGGAAATTCACACAATTGCACACAATAAATACCAATAATTTTTATTTTGATTTTGTGGGATTAATTCATGTGAGGCAAAAATCACGTGCTCACAGCTGCCCCTCTTTGACCGAAAAACACGAAGCATTTTTCGTGCAAAGATAAGTGAGTGGATACGAGCGATATTGCCCGTTTGAATATTCTGTGTGAAGCATTTTGTAAAGATTTGACCGAACCATGGTTCAAAAGGTCTCCTACATATCCCTTGCTAAAAGGGAATCAGGTCAATGTAGTTCGGGAAGTTTTGGTAGCTAGGAGTACATGGGATTACTCTTTGCTGTTACTGTTGTTGCATGCTGTTACTGCTCACTGACCTCCTTATTACACCACATTAAATAAAAATAATAAGCTAGACTGCACTAATTATGAATTGTAAAATCTTATCTATGTCTTCAACTTGTTCTTCCTGTGTTTCTTGTTGTCTCGCTTGCTCTTGTGTTTCCTCTGATGTTTCTTCTCTTCTGACTTGACTCTTCGGCCTTTCTTGATTTCCAAACTTGAACTGCTTATTTCTTTCCTATGACCCTCGAATTATTTTCCTTCAAAGTTTGAACTGCCTTCTTCTGACCTTAGTTGCCTTCCTAGTGGTTTCTGAATTTGGATTTATGCTGGGGATTTTTATCTCTTCCGCTTTCCTGGTGGGTTACTGACTTCTTGAATTAAAAGGGTATGACTTTCCGCTCTCTCGGCGGGCTCCTATCTTCAACAAATTTTGAAACTAAAAATTCCATTCCATTCTTGAGGTGGGCTCCTGACTTCAACATCAACCTTAAAAATTAAAATGCCATTCCGTTTTTCAGGCAGGCTCCTGACTTCAGCAACAAACTCCGAAAATAAATCGCCATTCCATTCTTCAGGCGGGCACCTAACTTCAACAATGATTTAGAACTTCAACTAAAACTTAAACTAAAATGGCATCCCGTTCTTCTGGCGGGCACCTGACTTCAACAACAAACTTCGAAAATAAATTGCCATTCTGTTCTTCAGGTGGGCACCTGACTTCAACAATAACTTTTGAAAAATAAATCGCCATTCCGTTCTTCAGGTGGGCACCTGACTTCAACAATGATTTAAAACTTCAACTAAAACTTAAAGTAAAATGCCATTCCGTTCTTTAGGTGGGCACCTGATTTCAATTACAAACTCTGAAAATAAATTGCCATTCTGTTCTTCAGGCGGACACCTGACTTCAACGATAACTTTGAAAAATAAATCACCATTCTGTTCTTCTGGCGGGCACCTGACTTCAACAATGATTTAAAACTTCAACTAAAACTTAAAGTAAAATGCCATTCCATTCTTTAGGCGGGCACCTGACTTCAACAACAAACTCCGAAAATAAATTGCCATTCTGTTCTTCACGCGGGCACCTGACTTCAACAATAACTTTCAAAAGTAAATTGCCATTCTGTTCTTCAGGCAGGCACCTGACTTCAACAATGATTTAAAACTTCAACTAAATCTTAAAGTAAAACGCCATTCCGTTCTTCAGGTGGGCACCTGACTTCAACAACAAACTCAGAAAATAAATTGCCATTCTTTTCTTCAGGTGGGCACCTAACTTCAACAATAACTTTGAAAAATAAATCGCCATTCCTTTCTTCAGGCGGGCACCTGACTTCAACAATGATTTAAAACTTAAAGTAAAATGCCATTTCGTTCTTCGGGTGGGCACCTGACTTCAACAACAAACTCCAAAAATAAATTGCCATTCTGTTCTTCAGGCGAGCACCTAACTTCAACAATAACTTTGAAAAATAAATCGCCATTCCGTTCTTCAGGAGGGTACCTGACTTCAACAATGATTTAAAACTTCAACTAAAAACTTAAAGTAAAATGCCATTCCGTTCTTCAGGCGGGCAGCTGACTTCAACAACAAACTCCGAAAATAAATTGCCATTTTGTTCTTCAAGCGGACACCCGACTTCAAAAATAACTTTGAAAAATAAATCGCCATTCCGTTCTTCTGACGGGCACCTGACTTCAACAATGATTTAAAACTTCAACTAAAACTTAAAGTAAAATGCCATTCCGTTCTTCAGGCGGGCACCTAACTTCAACTATAATTTTAAAGTAAAACACCATTGCATTTTTCAGGCGGGCACCTGATCTCATCAACAATTTCACTTGCATTCTATTATTGTCATCTCCCTAAACCATTTCCTTCTTCTTGAATTATTTCCTTTTAGAACTGCTTCCCTCAAAATTTGTTTTGCCTTCCCTCTTAACCACTAGGGATAACACTGTTGGAATTACTTACTTACCTGTTGGGGATAATACCATTGGGGAATGTCCTTTCTCCCCCTCCTTTTCTACTTCCTTCAAAACTTTTTTTTCCTCAAGATTTCCGGGTATTAAAATGTTATCAGCTGGGAATTACCATGTTGAGGATAACAATGCTGGGGAATCCTTTTTCTTCTTTCCTCTTTCAAAACATCCTTCATTCCTTTGCGTTTTGTTCCTCTAAAAGTTGTCGGAGATAACACTGCCGAGGAGTTTTCATTCTTTCAAAACTGATGTTTCATTCTTCCAAAAAACTATTGGAGATGACACTGGCCTTTTGCTTTTTCTGAACATAAGTTTCATCCTTTTTTTTTTGTCTGATAGGGATACAACTTCCTTCCGCAAAGCTTGTTGTTTTCTTTTTTTGTGAAACTGTTGGGATAACGTTGGTTCAAAGACCATTTGTCCTTAAAACTCGGGCTATCTCGCTTTTCCCAAGATTTCTTTTCTCTATAACTTGGCATCACTTTTTCCCTTAAACCGCTGGGAATTCCATTTCCTTCACAACCTTGTGTTTATATTCCATCTTCTTTAAGTGGGTATTTGATTCAAGAGACTTTTCACAATGAGAGAAAATTTTCTGCCCCAGTTTGATAATCTTCTTTGTGGCCTATTTTTCCTTCACCAATAACCTCTCCTTTTCCCGCTTCAAATCAAAGAAAAATTTGTTAGTTTAAAATATGGCAAGTGGTCGGGCCACTCTTGCTGGGGATAATTTTTCCTTTTCTCTTTTTCTTGCTCTACACTCCCTGAACTTGTTGGGGAATATTGTTACTTGTTGGTGATGATATTCTTGCCGTGGATGACTTTTCTCTTCTTTTCGTTTTCCTTCTTTCCTTTGTGTTGTCCGACCCTCTCGGTCGATAATCTGCTCAAGAAGCTCCTTATTCTTGATGATCATTAGTGACACAATTCCTCCACAATTGTTTTCCAACCTACTCCGTACTTCCTCCGAAAATTCAGACCAACCTATCGTTTTGGTCCTACAATCAAAATGTCTTTTCGACTTATGGCTTTATCTTGTGCCTACACACATTAGCATTGCACCGTTTTGGCAACTTGTAGTAAGCTCTGAAAAATTCCTTCTCAAAACAAATTTCTGAAAAGAATGTCTTTAAATGAAAAATGATGATTGCAAAAAATAAAAAGAGACTTTTCTGAACGGATGTTGGAAAAAATAAAAAAGAAAAGAACTTATCTGAATGGTATAACCGATCCAAATGATCATGTCATGCATTTTGGTATTAATCAACCCAGTCTATTTGTATCAATCAATTTTCTGATAGCCTCATATTGCTGGGAACAAACAGGCATCCAATTCATCGTCGAATGCGGACACTTTTCGACAATCTTACCTTGCCATCTCATAGTGCCCTTCAAAGGGTTTTCACTAATGAGATTCTCTCATTTCTCTCAAACTCCCATCGCCTTATGGTGCCTGTGAAGGTTTTCACCGATAAGACTCTCTCATTTTATTTTTCTCAGCTTTCGTCGCCTTATGGTGCCTGTGAAGGTTTTCACCGATAAGACTCTCTCATTTTGTCTCTTTCTCTACTGGGGACTGGAGTGTTATCAACAAGATTCTCTCTATTGGGGGTTCCCTTGGCTACCAATTCCTTCAGCTCATGATCTTTATTTATTCGTGGATCGGGGTGTTAATCTTGACTTTCCTTTGCATGACTCGGCACTTCTCGGATATTGATCGGGAAGTCTTTTTGGATATCAATATGATTTTTTGTGTGTGTGGGGATAAAGAAAAGGATATAACTTTAATGGGTGGAAAATTGCTACTTTTGGAATCATACTTTTTCTATAAAAAAAAGATAACTTATGCCCCAGTTTTACTGTTTGGGTAGTCTTTGATTTTTTTTACACTATGACCGAGCCGTGAGGCGCCTACGTATCCTCTTTGAGGAATCAGGTCGAACGTAGTTCACTTATAGTTCTTTATTTCTTGTGACTTTCCTTTGTTTTCTTTTCTGTTTTGTTATTTTTTTTCTTTTTTTTTTAATTTTTCATTTTTTGTTTTCATTAATGATTCCAAGAGAGGTACGAAAGAACAGGTAAGGCAAAGAAAAAGGGGGAAAGTAAGGGTTAAAAGTGTTTGGACAAAAGAAAGAATTGCCTCCATCATTTCATTATTCGATCAACACCAAGTACAAACAAACAAATTAACCAAAGTTATAATCAAAGAAATTACACGTAATATCTTTTGACCGCATCGGAATTGATAGCTATATCGATGCATCTTCCTTCGATATCCGTTAGACATAAAGCACCGTCGGACAACACTCTAGTCACAATATACGGCCCTTGCCAGTTCGGGGCAAGCTTGCCCTTCGCTTCGGCCTGATGTGGCAAGATTCGCTTCAGCACCTGTTGTCCCACATCAAACTTCCTAGGACGTACTTTTTTATTATATGCTCTTGCAATTCTCTTTTGATACAATTGGCCATGACATACAACTGCCAATCTCTTTTCGTCAATCAAGCTTAATTGTTCGAATCGACTTTTGACCCATTCATCATCATCAATCTTAGCTGAAGCGATTATCCGAAGTGAGGGCATTTCAACCTCTGCTGGTATCACTGCTTCAGTTCCATACACCAACAAATAAGGAGTTGCACCTACTAAAGTACGAACAGTAGTGCGATTATTCCAATAGTGCAAATGGTAACTTTTCATGCCATTGCCTGGATCCTTCTACCATATTCCTTAATACCTTCTTTATGTTTTTGTTGGCTGCTTCAACGGATCCATTCGCCTTGGGATGATGTGGTGTGGAATTATGGTGTGTAATCTTAAACCATTAACATACTTCATTCATCAAACCACTGTTAATATTGGCACCGTTATCCGTGATGATCACCTTTGGGATCCCAAATCTACAGATGATATGGGAATGCACAAAATCCACCACCGCTTTCTTGGTCACTAAATCGAATGTTTTAGCTTCAACCCATTGGTAAAATAGTCAATGGCTACCAGAATGAACCTATGACCATTAGAAGCTACCGACTCGATGGGTCCAATGACATCCATACCCCAAGCAACAAATGGCCAAGGCCCTGACATTGTATGCAATTCTGTTGGCGGAGAATGAATCAGATCCCCGTGTATCTGACACTGATGGCATTTTCGTAAGAAACTAATGCAGTCACGCTCCATAGGTGAGCCAATAATATCCTGCTCGCAAAATTTTCTTAGCCAATACGTATCCACTCATATGGGGTCCACATACTCTAGTATGTACCTCTATCATTACTGTCGTGGCTTGACCGGTATCTATACATCTCATCAAGCCCAAATCTGGAGTTCTTTTGTACAACACTCCTCCACTGAGGAAAAATCCATTTGTCAACCATCGAATGACTCTCTTTATCTCCAGTTGGCTTCTCCGGGTATATTCCCATCCTGAGGTATTCTTTGATATCATAAAACCAGGGCTCGCCATCCATCTCTTCCTCTATTATGTTGCAATAAGCATGTTGATCTCGAACCTGAATATGTAACGGGTCAACATGGATTTTGTTTGGGTGATGCAACATTGATGCTAAAGTAGCCAAAGCATCGGCAACCTCATTATGCACTCTTGGGATATGTCTGAACTCCACTGATCGGAATCACTTAATCAGGTCGTTCAAACATTGACGATATGGTAAAAGCTTCAAATCTCGCGTTTCCCACTCTCCTTGAATCTGATGTACCAGGAGGTCCGAGTTTCCCAAGACCAAGACGTCCTGGACATCCATGTCCACAGCTAACCGCAACCCCAAAATGCATGCTTCATACTCAGCCATGTTGTTGGTGTAATATAAACGTAGTTGAGCTGTAAAAGGATAATGCTGTCTGGTTTCAGAGATAAGTACCGCTCCTATTCCAACTCCTTTTGCGTTTGTAGCTCCGTCAAAGAAAAGTTTTCATTCTGGCTCCCCGATCAATTCCGGCTCATCTACATGCAACACTTCTTCTTTGGGAAAATACGTCCTTAAAGGTTCAAAGTCATCATCAACGGGATTCTCAGCCAAGTGATCAGCTAAATCTTGGGCTTTTATAGCCGTCCTCGTCACATAGACGATGTCGAACTCCGTAAGTAATATTTGCCATTTTGCTAACCTCCCTGTAGGCATACGTTTCTGGAAAATATACTTTAATGGATCTAAGCGTGAAATGAGATAAGTGGTGTAGGAAGATAGATAATGCTTCAACTTTTGTGCTACCCAAGTTAGGGCACAACACGTTTTCTCAAGATGAGTGTACTTAACTTCATAAATTGCGAACTTCTTAGTGAGATAATAAATGGCTTGTTCCTTTCTGCCAGTGATGTCATGTTTCCCCAATACACAGCCAAATGAGTTTTCCAAAACTGTTAGATAAAGAATCAGAGGTCTCCCGGGTTCAAGTGGAACCAACACAGGTGGGTTTGATAGATACCCTTTTATCTTATCAAATGCCTCTTGACATTCTTCGGTCCATTTGACTGCAGCGTCCTTCTTCAACAGCCTAAAAGTAGGTTCATATGTCGATGTGAGCTGAGCAATAAACCGACTGATGTAGTTCAACCTTCCCAGTAGACTTATTACTTCGGTCTTGTTCTTCGGTGCTGGCAATTCTTGGATGGATTTGATCTTTGATGGGTCCAACTCAATACCTCACCGACTGACTATGAATCCCAATAGTTTTCCTGAAGGGACACCGAATGCGCACTTGACAGGGTTAAGCTTGAGGTTGTATCTACGAAGTCTATGGAAAAAGTTCCTCAAATCTACGACGTGATCGGCTGTCACGACCCTAGTTCACCAATCGTGAACATGTCGTGATGGCACCCAGTCCCCACGACTAGGTAAGCCTAACACGTTGCGGAATATACCAGTTTATGAACATTTAATAAGAATTAGCGGGAAATAAGATCAAAGGAATGAAATCCGTGCCGCTTGGCACATACACCAGTCAAATACGCTGTTTAAAACACTACCAAGACCCAGAATCCCACGGGTAACACAGACTAAAAGAGATCATACAATTGTAGCTCTATGTAAAAGGAGTATCTAACAACGGAATGAAGGAAAAACATCAACTAGCACTAGAATAGAAGGAAGGCCTCCGGATCCGCGGACGTAGCAGATCATACCTCGAGGTCTCCCAAAACCTCGATCACCGGTAGTGTGCCTGATCAGATGAACCTGGATCTACACAACAAAAAGTGTGCAGAAGAGTAGCATGAGTACAGTACGATGGTATTCGGTAAGTGCCAAGCCTAACCTCGATGGAGTAGTGACGAGGAAGGTCCGGGCCCTACCGAGAAAACAATAATACAATGATAATAACAACAATAAGCAGTTTAAATGAATAATAAATTCCCGAACTAGCAACAATAAGATGATTACTACAATCATCTACAATTAAGCTAACAACGAATAGCCAACTCAATAAAACAAGTCCAGGACCTGTAGGAATCAAACCCACAGTCCCATTGACAGTACCTTTGGGTCTCCGGGAATCGAACTCGCAGCCCATATCTCAATAAATAATCAATAACTCAGGATCTTCGGGAATCGAACCCGCAGTCCCTACCAATAACTCAGGATCTCAGGAATCGAACCCGTAGTCCCTACCAATAACTCAGGATCTCGTGAATCGAACCCGTAGTCCCTACCAATAACTCAGGATCTCGGGAATCGAACCTGTAGTCCCTACCAATATCATGCCGGGTCTCTGGGAATCGAACCCACAGCCCTGGGTCTCCGGGAATCGAACCTGCAGTCCACAAGCACAGCCAATAAAGGAATCCACAGAGAGAATAATTATGCTTAACTATAACTTCATCGAAAAATAGTGCCAATAATTATCAAGGAGTTCAAATAAGGCAATTAGGCAACTAAACGGTTAAGTGCTACCTAATCATGCTTTTCTAACCACTACCGGGTAAAAATATCAAATTAACAGCCAAAGACAGGAATATCACTCATCGAACATTTTAATTAAAGTGCGTGTTCAACAACCAGCGCATGTACACGCCCGTCACCTCGCATACAAGGCATTTAAACTATCACATAATATCCTAGGGGTGAAAATTCCTCCACACGAGGTTAGACAAGCCACTTACCTCGACTCCGGTACAAAATCGCTATGAAACAACTCTCTTGCCGCGAATGTCGGCCTCCACAAGTGTAGAATCTGATAAAAATCAATAGAATGACATCAAAATAGGCTAATTGGGCATTACCCAATCAAAATAACTCAAAATACACCAAAACCCACAAGTTGCCAAAACCCGACTTTCGGTACGCTTATCGAAAAATCACGAAAGTTATTTTTTCGGAACCCTTGTCTCAATACGAGTCTAAGCATATAAAGTTTATCAAATTCGGACTCCATTTGCCCACTCAAAACCTTGATTTTCTAAAGTTCAAGCCTATGGTGAAAACCCCCATAAAACACCCCAAATTCCTCCATTTTCATGATATAATTGCATAATATTGTCAACAACAATCATAATTTGAGTCCATAGTTGATTACCTGAAGAAACCCCTTGAATCTCCCTTCAAAATCGCCCAAATCGCCCCTTAAGCCGAGCCCTCAATGTTTAGAAATGTTTCTGAAATTTCTAACTTCTGATATAATTAACTCTCTGCGATTTCCGCTTCTGCGGACAAAATTCCGCTCCTGCGAGCCCGTATCTGCGACCAACTGGTCGCTTCTGCGATCCCAGGCCTAACTGGCCAATCCCGCTTCTGCGAGAAAAGGACCGCTTCCGCGCGTCCGCTTCCGCGATTGGACAATCGCTCCTGCGAGAATTTCCGCTTCTGCGGACTCGCTTAAGCGAATTCCCCTCTGCTCCTGCGGATTCTCACTCCTCGACCCAAGGTCGCTTCTGCGACGAGTCTTCCGCACCCGCGACTCCGCCTTAGCGGAAGAGGATCCGCCTCTGTGAACCCAGGCGCTCCTGCGCCCCAAGTACCGCTCCTGCGGACTCGCCTCTGCGGTCCCATTTCCGCAGAGGCAAAAACGACAGAACAGAAGGCCCAACCTGCAATTTTCCATGTTTTCCTTCCGTTTACCCATCCGAAAACACTCCGAGGCCCCCGGGTCCCCAACGAAAACCACCAACATACTTCAAAACATGATACGCACTTATTCCAATCATAAAAACACGTCTAACAACATCAAAACCCATAATTCACATCGATTCAAGCCTAAGTTTCTTCAAAACTTTCAAAACTAACATTCGATCCAAAACCCAACCAAACGACGTCCAAATGACCCGAACATTTGCGGACATATCCAAAATCACATAACAAAGCTACAGAAATTGTCGGAATTCCATTCCGACCCCCGGATCAAAATCTCACCTATCGTTCGGATTCGCCAAAATTTCAACCTTCGGCATTTCGAGCCTAATTGAGCTACGGACCTGCAAAATACATTCCGGACGTGCTCCCAACCCGAAATCACCTAACGGAGCTAATGGAACCATCGGATTTCCGTTCCGAGATCGTCTTAACACTGTTCCGGCCATGGGCCATTTTCTAGCTTCAAAGCTCTTATTTAGGGAATAAGTGTCCCAAAATGCTCAAATTTTTAGAACCGACTCTCCCGGCAAACAACAATAGCAGAAATGAACTTAGGGGAATAGTTAAATTAGGGATTGGGGCGTAATTTTCTAAAACGACCGGTCGGGTCGTTACATCTTCCCACGCTTAAAAGATTCGTTCGTCCTCGAACAAGCATAGAAAACATACATGGAGTAGTGAAAAGATGAGGATGCGGGCTGCGCATATCCTGCTCGGTCTCCCAAGTCGCATCCTCGACCGGCTGGCCGCGCCACCGAACCTTTACCGAAGCGATGTTCTTCGACCTTAGCTTTCGAATCTGCCTGTCTAGAATGGCTACGGCTCCTCAACATAAGACGGATCCTTGTCTAGCTGGAACCGAAGTGAAATCCAACACGTGCGACGGGTCGCCGTGGTATCTCGGAGCATGGAGACATGAAATACGGGATGAACTCCCGCTAGGCTGGGAGGTAAGGCCAACTCGTAAGCAACCTCCCCGACACGCCTCAAAATCTCAAAAGGGCCAATAAACCTGGGACTCAGCTTTCCTTTCTTCCCGAACCTCATAACGCCCTTCATGGGCGAGACTCGAGTAGAACCCGCTCGCCGACCATAAAAGCCACATCGCGAACCTTCTCGTCCGCATAACTCTTATGTCTGGACTCGGCCGCACGAAGTCTTCCGAATCACCTTGACCTTGTCCGTAGCATCTCGAACCATATCGGTGCCTAGCAACTCCGGCCTCGCCGGCTCGAAACCAACCCACGGGAGACACTGCGCCTCCTACCATATAGGGCCTCGTGCGGTGCCATCTGAATACTAGACTGGTAGCTGTTGTTATAAGCAAACTGCGCCAGTGGCAAGAAGTGATCCCATGAACCTCCAAACTCGATCACGCACGCACGGAGCATATCCTCCAAAATGTGAATAGTGCGCTCGGACTGACCATTCATCTGGGGGTGAAATGCCGTGCTCGGCTCCACCCGAGTACCTAACTCTCGCTGTACAGCTCTCCAGAACCAGTGAAGTGAGCCGAGTGCCTCTATACGAAATGATGGAAGCTGGAATACCATGCGGCCAGAACTATCTCCACGATATAGATCTCCGCCGGTCGTTCGATGAATAAGCGGTGCTCACCGGTATGAAATGGGCGGACTTGGTCGGCCGATCCACGATAACCCAAATGGAATCAAACTTTCTAACGATCCGTGGAAGTCCAGATACAAAGTCCGTGGTAATGCGCTCCCATTTCCACTCGGGAATCTCAATCTGCTGCATCAATCCACCGGACGCTGATGCTCATACTTCACCTGCTGGCAGTTGAGGCATCTAGAAACATAATCAACTATATCCCTCTTCATCCGCCTCCACCAATAATGCTGTTTCAAGTCCCGATACATCTTCGCGGCACCCGGATGGATGGAATACCACGAACTATGGGCCTCTGCTAGAATCAGCTCTCGAAGATCATCTACATTGGGCACACAGATACGCCCCTGCATCCTCATGACTCCATCGTCCCCGATGGTAACATCTCGAGCATCACCACGCCGAACTCTATCCTGAAGGACAAGCAAATGAGGGTCGTCGAACTGACGCTCCCTGATGCGGTCAAATAGAGAAGACCGAGAAACCACACATGCCAGAATCCGGCTGGGCTCCGAAAGATCCAGTCTAACAAACTGCCTGGCCAAAGCCTGAACATCCATCGCCATAGGCCTCTCCGAAGCTCTGGTAGATACGCCAAACTCCCCAAACTCTCTGCCCGACGACTCAAGGCATCGGCAACCACATTAGCCTTGCCGGATGATAGAGAATAGTAATATCATAGTCCTTCAGTAGCTCCAACCATCTCCTCTGACGCATATTCAGGTCCTTTTGCTTAAGCAAGTGCTGCAAGCTTCGGTGATCAGTGTAGATCTCACAAGGAACCCCATATAAATAATGACGCCAAATTTTCAAGGCATGAACAATTGCAGCTAGCTCCAAATCATGAACAGGGTAATTATTCTCATGCACATTCAGCTGTCTCGACGCGTAGGCAATCACCCTACCGTCCTGCATCAATACCGCACCGAGTCCGACTCGTGAGGCATCACAATATACGGTATAGGACCCCGAACCTGTAGGCAACATCAATATAGGGGCCGAAGTCAAAGCTGTCTTGAGCTTCTGAAAGCTCGCCTCACACTCGTCTGTCCACTGAAAAGGGGCACCCTTTTGGGTCAATCTGGTCATAGGTGTTGCAATCGAAGAGAACCCCTCTACGAAACGACGGTAATAGCCCGCCAAACCAAGGAAGCTGCGAATCTCAGTAGCGGAGGAGGGTCTGGGCCAACTCTGCACGGCCTCCACCTTCCTCGGATCTACTCGAATACCATCGCTCGACACCACGTGGCCCAAAAATGCCATTGAGCTCAACCAGAATTCACATTTAGAGAACTTGGCATAAAGCTGCTTCTCCTCAGAATCTGAAGCACTATCCTCAAATGTTGCTCGTGCTCTTCCCGACTCCGGGAATATACTAGAATATCATCAATGAAAACAATCACGAACGAGTCCAGATAAGGCCCGAACACACTGTGCATCAAATGCATAAATGCTGCTGGGGCATTAGTCAACCCAAAAGACATCACGAGGAACTCATAGTGACCATCCCGGGTCCTGAAGGCAGTCTTCGGGATATCTGGCTCCCGAATCTTCAGCTGGTGATACCCGGAGCGCAAATCAATCTTAGAAAACACATGTGCGCCCTGTAGCTGGTCAAATAAATCATCAATACGGGGCAAAGGATACCGGTTCTTCACTGTAACCTTGTTCAGCTGACGATAGTCAATACACATACGCATAGAACCGTCCTTTTTCTTCACAAACAATACAGGAGCACCCCAAGGCGAAACACTGGGTCGAATAAAACCCTTGCCCAATAACTCCTGTAATTGATCCTTCAACTCCTTTAACTCGGGAGGAGCCATACGGTACGGTGGAATAGAAATGGGCTGAGTACCCGGCAACAAGTCAATAGCAAAGTCAATATCTCTGTCGGGCGGCATGCCCGGAAGATCAGCTGGAAATACATCAACAAAGTCACATACCACATGAACAGAATCAATAGAGGGAGTGTCAACACCGACGTCCCGCACATAGGCTAGATAAGCAGCACACCCCTTCTCAACCATACGCTGAGCTCTGAGAAAAGAAATAACACGGCTAGGGGTGTGATCTAGAGTACCACTCCACTCAATACGTGGAATGCCCGGCATAGCCAGCGTCACGGTCTTGGCGTGACAATCAAGAATAGCATAATGGGGCGACAACCGGTCCATGCCCAGAATAATATCAAAATCGACCATCCCGAGCAACAATAGATCCGCTCTGGTCTCAAAATCACTAATGGTAACCAAACACGACCGATATACACGGTCCACGACCAAAGAATCACCCACCGGAGTGGAAACATAAATGGGGGCACTCAAAGAATCCCGAGGCACACCCGGATGAGAAGCAAAGTAAGAAGACACATATGAAAAAGTGGAACCGGGGTCGAATAGAACCGATGCCTCCCCGTGACTAGCGAGAATAATACCGCGATAACGAGTCGGATGCGACGAGCCGCGGCGCGATCGGGAATAGCATAGAATCCGGCCTGTCCCCCTCTCGAGGGCGGCCTGCGGAACTCGACCCCCGCCCCGGGCCGGCCGGGCGGTGGAGTGGCGGCTCGGAGGCCGGAATGATAGCTCGCTAGCCCAAAGAACTACGCCGAGGCCGCGAGGACCGATGAGGGGCTCCTCCTACGCACGGGGCACTCCCGACCGGATGGCGGTATCCCCGCACCCAAAGCAAGCTCGGGGAGGACACGGTGACTGTGACTGGCCGGCACCCCCACTAGTCTGACCCCCGGAAGGACCCCGCGCAGGAGGTGCACCGGAAACCGGGGGAGCATAATAAGGCTCCCGAGGTGCCGGAAGAGCCGGAGTACTACCGGCCGCGAGCAATGCCTGAGTGAACTGGTCGGCCGAAATAACCCCTGCCAAAACGACCAGCTGCTGAAGTGCGGGCACCAAAGAAATGGTCCGACTCACGAGACCTCTTGGCCTCTCTATCTCCCCGCTCTATAGGGAGCATACTCTCGATCCTCCTAGCGATGCTCACCACATGCTGATAAGATATATCTGTCTCCAACTCTCTGGCCATGCTGGATCGGATCGGCGGAATCAGGCCCTCAATAAACCTCCGCACTCTCTCCCGAACCGTGGCTACCAAGGCCGGTGCATGCCTGGCTAGACGGGTGAAACTGATAGCATACTCCGATACTGACAAGGAACCCTGTCGCAACCGCTCAAACTCCGAGTGCCAAGAATCCCTAAGGCTCTAAGGAACAAACTCTCTCAAAAATAGATCTGAAAACTGCGTCCAAGTCAATGAAGCAGACTCTTCTGGACTATCCAACTCATACGTGCGCCACCGGTCATAAGCGGCCCCACGAAACTGAAAAGCAGTAAAGGAAACCCCGCTGGTCTCCACAATCCCCATAGTACGAAGAATACGATGACACTCCTCTAGAAAACCCAATGCATCATATGAAGCCAAACCACTAAACACTGGAGGGTCATATTTCTTGAACCTCTCCAATCTACGCTGCTCGTCCTCAGAGGCAGCTGCTGGTCCACCTCCGGGCTGTGCTGGGGCGGCAGGAGGCATAACCAAAACATCTGGAACCTGTCCCACTAGCACACGCTGCTCCGGTGTAACGGCTGCGGGAGTCTGGGCCCCTCCCCCAGCCTGAGATGTAGCTGCGACGAGAGGAAGCAGTCCTACCTGAGCTAAAGTGGTATACATACTCATAAACTGGACCAGGGTCTCCTGTAGTGCTCGAGTAGTAGCAGTTGTAGTCGGTGTACCTGGTGCCTGTGCTCCAACCTGGTCTACCTGTGGCACCTCAGCGGCAGCGCGCGCGGGTGCTGTGGCTGCACCTCAGGCGCATCCTCGTCCTCTACCTCGGCCCCGGCCTCTGATGGCGGCAACAGGGGGCGCGGGTACCTGATCGTCGCGACTAGCCCGTGTCCTCACCATCTGTGAGAGAATAGAAATCAATAGTTTAGATTTTGATGCAAAAAATGTCGCACGACAAGGAATCCAAAGAAATGAAGAGTTTCCTAAACAGTTACATAGGCCCTCGTAGATAAATACAGACGTCTCCGTATCGATCAGCGAGACTCTAAGTAACCGGTCCGTGTCCCGTGACTCCTATGAACCTAGTGCTCTGATACCAACTTGTCACGACCCTAGTTCATCAATCGTGAACATGTCGTGATGGCACCCAGTCCCCACGACTAGGTAAGCCTAACATGTTGTGGAATATACCAGTTTATGAACATTAATAAGAATTAGAGGGAAATAAGATGAAAGGAATGAAATCCGTGCCGCTTGGCACATACACCAGTCAAATACGCTGTTTAAAACACTACCAAGACCCGGAATCCCACGGGTAACACAGACTAAAAGAGATCATACAATTGTAGCTCTATGTAAAAGGAGTATCTAACAACGGAATGAAGGAAAAACATCTACTAGCACTAGAATAGAAGGAAGGCCTCCGGATCCGCCAAAGACGTAGCAGATCATACCTCGAGGTCTCCCAAAACGCTGCTGAATCACCTGGTGTGAGCCTGTCCTGATGTACCTGGATCTCCACAACAAAACTGTGCAGAAGAGTAGCATGAGTACACCACAACGGTACTCAGTAAGTGCCAAGCCTAACCTCGATGGAGTAGTGACGAGGAAGGTCAGGGCCCTTCTGAGAAAACAATAATACAATGATAATAACAATAATAAGCAGTTTAAATGAATAATAAATTCCCAAACTAGCAACAATAAGATGATTACTACAATCGTCTACAATTAAGCTAACAACGAATAGCCAACTCAATAAAACAAGTCCAGGACCTGTAGGAATCGAACCCACAGTCCCATTGACAGTACCTCTGGGTCTCCGAGAATCGAACCTGCAGCCCATATCTCAATAAATAATCAATAACTTAGGATCTTCGGGAATCGAACCCGCAGTCCCTACCAATAACTCAGGATCTCGGGAATCGAATCAGTAGTCCCTACCAATAACTCAGGGATCTCGGGAATCGAACTTGCAGTCCCTACTAATAACTCAGGATCTCGGGAATCGAACCCGCGGTCCCTACCAATATCACTCCGGGTCTCTGGGAATCGAACCCACAGCCCTGGGTCTCCGGGAATCGAACCCGCAGTCCACAAGCACAGCAAATAAAGGAATCCACAGAGAGATCAATTATGCTTAACTATAACTTCACCGAAAAATAGTGCCAATAATTATCAAGGAGTTCAAATAAGGCAATTAGGCAACTAAACAGTTAAGTACTACCTAATCATGCTTTCCTAACCACTACCGGGTAAAAATATCAAATTAACAACCAAAGACAGGAATATCGCTCATCGAACATTTTAATTAAAGTGTGTGTTCAACAACCAGCGCATGTACACGCCTGTCACCTCGCATACAAGGCATTTAAACTATCACATAATATCCTAGGGGTGAAAATTCCCCCACACGAGGTTAGACAAGCCACTTACCTCGACTCCGGTACAAACCGCTATGAAACAACTCTCTTGCCGCGAATGTCGGCCTCCACAAGTGTAGAATCTGATAAAAATCAATAGAATCACATCAAAATAGGCTAATTGGGCATTACCCAATCAAAATAACTCAAAATACACCAAAACCCACAAGTTGCCAAAACCCGACTTTCGGTACGCTTATCGAAAAATTACGAAAGTTATATTTTCGGAACCCTTGTCTCAATACGAGTCTAAGCATATAATGTTTATCAAATTCGGACTCCATTTGACCACTCAAAACCTTGATTTTCTAAAGTTCAAGCCTAGGGTGAAAACCCCCATAAAACACCCCAAATTCCTCCATTTTCATGAGATAATTGCATAATATTGTCAACAACAATCATAATTTGAGTCCATAGTTGATTGCCTGAAGAAACCCCTTGAATCTCCATTCAAAATTGCCCAAATCGCCCCTTAAGCCGAGCCCTCAATGTTTGGAAATGTTTCTGAAATTTCTAACTTCTGATATAATTAACTCTCTGCGATTTCCGCTTCTGCGGACAAAATTCCGCTCCTGCGCGCCCGTATCTGCGACCAACTGGTCACTTCTGCGATCCCAGGCCTAACTGGCCAATCCCGTTTCTGCGAGAAAAGGACCGCTTCCGCGATTGGACAACCGCTCCTGCGAGAATTTCCGCTTCTGCGGACTCGCTTAAGAGAATTCCCCTCCGCTCCTGCGGATTCTCACTCCTCGACCCAAGGTCGCTTCTGTGACGAGTCTTCCGGCGACTCCGCCTCAGTGGAAGAGGATCCGCCTCTGCGAACCCAGGTGCTCCTGCGCCCCAAGTTCCGCTCCCTGCGGACTCGCCTCTGCGGTCCCATTTCCGCAGGGGCGAAAACGACGGAACAGAAGGCCCAACCTGCAATTTTCCATGTTTTCCTTCCGTTTACCCATTCGAAAACACTCCGAGGCCCCCCGGGTCCCCAACGAAAACCACCAACATACTCCAAAACATGATACGAACTTATTCCAATCATAAAAACACGTCTAACAACATCAAAATCCATAATTCACATCGATTCAAGCCTAAGTTTCTTCAAAACTTTCAAAACTAACATTCAATCCAAAACCCGGCCAAACGTCGTCCAAATGACCTGCAAATTTGCGGACATATCCAAAATCACATAACGAAGCTACAGATATTGTAGGAATTCCATTCCGACCCCCGGATCAAAATCTCACCTATCGCGAATTCGCCAAAATTTCAACCTTCGGCATTTCAAGCCTAATTGAGCTACGGACCTCCAAAATACATTCCGAACGCGCTCCCAACCCCAAAATCACCTAACGGGGCTAATGGAACCATCGGATTTCCGTTCCGAGATTGTCTTAACACTGTTTCGGCTACGGGCCATTTTCTAGCTTCAAAGCTCTTATTTAGGGACTAAGTGTCCCAAAATGCTCAAATTTTTAGAACCGACTCTCCCGGCAAACCACAATAGCAGAAATGAACTTAGGGGAATAGTTAAATTAGGGATTGGGGCGTAATTTTCTAAAACGACTGGTCGGGTCGTTACATCGGCCTGATGTTTTGACTTTCTTATCACGTCATCGACGTACACTTCGATTTCTTTGTGTATCATATCATGAAATATAGCAGTCCTTACCCTCATGTAAGTTTCCCCAGCATTCTTTAAACCAAATAGAATTACCCGGTAGCAATAGGTTCCCCATGGCATGATAAAAGCTATTTTCTGTGCATCTTCCTCATCCATTAGAATCTGATGATACCCAACATAGCAATCCACAAAAGATCCAATATCTTGGTTTGCGAAGTTATCAATTAAGATGTGGATGTTGGGTAGTGAGAATTTATCCTTTGGGCTTGCTTTGTTGAGATTGCGATAATCAATGCATACTCTGATCTTTCCGTCCTTCTATGGCACCGGCACAACGTTAGCCAACTATTCTGGATATCTAGTGACTTGAATAACCTTTGCGTCCAATTGCTTGGTTATTTCTTCCTTAATCTTCACACTCATATCCGTTTCGAATTTTCTCAATTTCTATTTAATGGGAGGAAATGCAGAATTAATGGGTAATTTATGAACCACTAAATCAGTGCTCAGACCCGGCATATCGTCGTACGACCATGCAAAAACATTTTTAAACTCAACAAGTGTTTTGATTAATTCTTCCCTGAGGTTTGGTTCAAGATGGACGCTTATTTTGGTTTCTCTAATGTCATATGCGTCTCCCAGATTGACGGCTTCTATATCATTTAGATTGGGTTTGGGCTTTCCTTCAAAGTGACTCAATTCTTTGCTGATTTCTTCTAAGGCTTCATCTTCGCCGTATTCTGATTCACTCTCATCTTTTTTTATTTCTTCCATTATTTTTTCCGAACCAAATTGATTTTTTAGACTGGGTTGAAGGTTCCTTATGCATGCCATATCATTAAGATCAGTGGAAAGAATGCTGTTCAGAAAAGTAAAAGGAAAAACAAAAGAAAATCAGAAATAGTAAGAACAAAATTTCATTCATTGAGAGAAAGAAAAAGTACAAGATACCAGGGTTTTCACACTTCAAGAAAGCAAACTTGAAAACAAAATAAAGTGGACTACAACCCTGAAATAATCCCAAACAAACTTGAAGGAAAATCAAAGCAAACTACCAAGACTCTTTTCGGGTGGGAATAGGAGTAGCCTTCCAATTATTGAGTTTTGTTTTTGGCCATACAAATTGTATTTCAGCGTGACTAGGCCCTTCTCCATCTTCTATCATGTTCACATCAGTGAACAGATTTTCGAACCTTCTCAGAAATTCCTCATCTGGTTCGACCGTAAGACTAGAAAACATTGTTGCTGGATGTTTTATGGCTCTGGACTTAACAAAAGATCTAGAGAGGTACATGACCGGCTTTGGAAGTACCCATGTCTTCTGCTTAATCCTCTTGGCTCGCCGGATGTCTTCCGCTTCTCTCAGTTCTAAAATTAGAAGAAAACTCGACCTGATCATTATATGTATACTATTCACGCGTTTTTTACTGCTCCCAATGGATTCCCTGTGAAATTCTAATGAATTTAGGCTTTTGAATCACTCAATTTGACCTTATAATGAAGGAGATATGTAGGTTTTAGGATTTACAAATAGTGCAGGTTTTTAATACGCCGTCAGGGGCAATTTTGTTATTAATTTGAAAATCTGGGCAACCTTAGAAAAATGGCCATACAATTTTCATACGATGTCCAAATTCGATGATTCTTTTTGCTACGGGCCCGTAATTACGATACAGATCTAATTCTTTATTCAAAACAGTAATCGGAGCTCATTTATTCAATATGGTACCCCTATATATCCAAAGATACGACGTTGAAATATCAAATAAGAGCGTGATTACAACCCGAAACACACCCGAAGCCCCCGGGACCTCAACCAAAGGCACCAAAATATCCCAAAACATCATCCAAACTTGTTCGAATCGTCAAAACACACCCAACAACAATGAAATCATCAATTCACATCGGATTCAAGCCTAAGTTCTTCAAAAACTTCCGAAACACGCATTCAATCAAAAACCCAACCAAACGATTTGCCTTAATATAGTAAATAATGTGTCACACTTTAAGCATGTAATCAATTAGGATTTTCTCTTTATTATTTAGAAAACAAATTTAATTAAAAACAAAAAAAAATTTGCGGTCAATTTTTGATTGTTTTAAGATGAAATTATATATATATATATATATATATATATATATATATATATATATATATATATATATATATATATATATATATATATATATATATATATATATATATATATATATATATATATATATATATATATATATATATATATATATATATATATATATATATATATATATATATATATATATATATATATATATATATATATATATATATATATATATATATATATATATATATATATATATATATATATATATATATATATATATATATATATATATATATATATATATATATATATATATATATATATATATATATATATATATATATATATATATATATATATATATATATATATATATATATATATATATATATATATATATATATATATATATAATTTCGTATTTATTTACAAACAATTTTGAAATTCCTTTTTTTAAATATAAGTTAAATTCCGCTTCCATTAATATTTGTCTCAAATTAGATGAGTGTATTGCATATTTTTTAGCTCGTAATTAATTAGGATTTGTCTTTTTTTATTATAGAGAAAACTTAAAAAAATAAAAATGTAGTCATTTTAGGGTATCCTTAAAATAAAGGAGGCATGCCTCGGCATATTAAATTACCAACTGCGGGGCCCTCGATAAAAGGATGTAATAATTGGGATAGATTTTGGGGTTGGTCATTTAGTAAATTTTTATGGCCTTATCAAAATAATAACGCATTAGTAGCTTTAAGCGCGTATTTAATTATCTCCCTAAACTCGCGTGCAAATTTATGTGACCCAAATCCAAATCTCAACAAAATCGAAATGTATCGATAATCACGGGTACATTTATTGTGACATGGTTGGAGATGCATTTTCACGATGTTGCAATTCTTTTTGTTAAAATATTGAATAATTGTCAAGACCCAGACCCCGCTCGTGATGGCGCCCAACACATTGCTAGACAAGCCTGACCATTATCCAGATAACCAGTCAAATTAGTAATAAATACTGATCCATTTAGAGTTAACTAGCTTGTTTTCATAAAAGAAACAACAATGTGGAAATAGAAATATATGAAATACAACCCAATGAATCCAGTGTCACAAGTCTGAGCCTCTAACAGAAAGGAAACACCCTATACAATCCAAGTCTAAGTAGAGTGATAAAAGACCTAAATATAAGGAGGGAGAGATTGGGTCGTGCGGCGCCGGCTGCTACCTAGATGTATCCTCAGCTGGTGATAGAAATAGCATCAGTGTAAAGCTCAACTGCCCTCCTGGATCCCTGTATCCGCACACAAGGTGCAGGGAGTAGAGTGAGTACTTCCAACTCAGTGAGTAGTAAATAATAAATAATAACTGAAAGTAAGAACACCTCTATTATCACTAAATAGTTCTAAGAATAATCGTACAAGTAAATCATCTCTACAATGGTAAGTCTGGTTCCAGTCTACTACTGTCTCACACTGATCCAACACTGATCTAACCCTGCTGCGGCGTGCAGCCTGATCCAGTATATATAGTGCTGCGGATGCAGGCCGATCCAATATATATATGTATATTTAATATTGCGGCGTGCAGCCCGATCCAATATATATAGTGTGCTCACTAGGGTGTGTGCAGACTACGGAGGGGCTCTTTCAGCCCAAGCGCTATAATACTGCGGCGTGCAGTCCGATCCATATATATATATATTACTACGGCGTGTAGTCCGATCCACATATATATTACTGCGGCGTGCAGTCTTATACATATATATATATATATATATATATATATATATATATATATATATATATATATATATATATATATATATATATATATATATATATATATATATATATATATAATACCTCATAATGGGTCCTCGACCCTATCCCAGTTAGTATATACTTGGCTATGGGTCCTCGACCCATCTCAGTCAATATAGACTTGGCCTCTCCGGCCCACTCAGCTAGAACAGGGTATACAACCCCAGGTAACCTTATTTAGAGCACACATCTAGTACTGGTTCATGTCATGCTATACTTCTATGAGTACGACTGAGAGTATGTGTTTAACATAATATAGGGGTCATTTAGCTCCACAGGCTTCCCTAAGATTTTACAGATCGGCACAAGGCCCCAAACATGGCAACTAGCCCAATTATACAAGTATAAGCTCAGTCTCAATCAATATGCACTGTAAATTAACAATCGGGAAGGACCAAGTCCAAATCCCCAGTCACAATACCACCATGACAGTCACATGACGCGTGTTTCGTCTCAACATAGCACTGGATAGTGCAAATACGTGGTTTCAAACCATCAGTATATCATTCATTACTAGAACTCACCTCGAATCGGCAAAAGTCCTAGCTCGCCTTGCGCTTGCCTCGCAAATCGACCTCCTCGAATGTCCAATCTGATCAAAACCAATAAGAATACATCAAAATAGGCTAAAGTACCATAACCCAATTGAAATAACTTGAATTACACCAAAAATCACGAAGTTGCCAAAACTCGACCCCCGGGCCCGCTTCTCGAAAAACTACCAAAGTCACATTTTAAGAATCCTTCTCTCGTCACGAGTCCATACATATAATGTTTATCAAAATCGGACTCCCTTTGCCCATTCAAATCAGTGATTTTCTATAAGGCGGATTCAAGCCTAAGTTTCAACCAAAACTTCCGAAACCTACATTTTATCGAAAAGTCGACCAAACGATGTCCGAATAACCTCAAAATTTGCAAATATATCTAAAATCACCTAATGAAACTACTGTAATTGTTTGAATTCCGTGCCGACACCCAGATCAAAATTTCACCTATCGACCGAATTTCGCCAAAATTCCAATTTCGCCAATTCATGCCTAATTCTACACCGAGCCTCCAAATTCAATTACGATCACTCTCCTAAGCCACAAATGATCCCCCAAAGCTACCCGAACCGTCAGAATTTGATTCCGAGCCCTGTAACTCACAAGTCAACATCTGATTGACTTTTCCCAACTATTCCTTCATCAAAGAGACTATTTGTCTCATTTCCTACCAAACTCAATTCGAATTGACTCAAATTCACCAAACACATATATTGAAACATGTACAAGCATATAATGGGGAAAACGGGATGGTAACTCATGTGATGATCGATCGGGTCATCACAATAACAATATTAAAAATGGTTAAAGGTTAAATTTTGCACATAAGTTAAAGCACGGAATAAATCAGATAAATAAACCGAATATGACAGTTGAGCGATCCTGCTTGAACCATAGAACTCGAGAATGCCTAACACCTTCTCCCGGGTTAACAGAATTCCTTATCCAGATTTCTGGTGCGCAGACTATTAAATAGAGTCATTCTTTTCCTCGATTCAGGATTTAACCGGTGACTTGGGACACCATAAATCTCCCAAGTGGTGACTCTAAATTAAAATAAATAAATCCTGTTTCGATTGTCCTTTAATTGGAAAACTCCCTTGTGTCCTCGCGGGTAGCGCCAAAAGGAGGTGTGACAGCTCTGGGACTCTACTGGGGAAAAACAACCCAGAACCACGAGTCCAGGGTTAGAAATTTGAGCTTATGATAAATTGTTGTATTTTGGATTTATTATCTGATATATTCATATTATCAGTGCTTAATGTGCAAAATGATGATTTTTATCGCTTTGAGACTATTTGAACTTTATATATAAATTGTGCCTAAATCATTCTCTTCTCACCTCCGAGGATGTGCTTACTGGTTGAGACTCCCTATTCTATTAGTGTCAATACCCTGAAAGAAAAAGAGGCCGGACAAGTTACTAAGCCGGACGATCTCGCGGGTCCCCGTACGTTGCCCCCTCCTCAACTCGAGTTGTCCGCTCAGGTACACAGTCTAGAACATATACCCAGACTTTTAACATAGAATAACTTGACTTCATGCTGGATCCCTAGTAGGAACGTTTATTTGCATCATGTTGCATTAGACTTAGGACACTTAACGCAGGGGTTGGGTCCGTCTAGGACAGGCAACCTTAAATGAAAAGAACATCTTGCTGCACCCTGTTTGTTTTACGCATTTTTTTGCTTCAAACTTGCATGCTGACCGGTTTTTAAATATTGAGGAAAATGAAAAAAGAAAAGAAAAAAAATTGTTAGTTTAAAAATAGTTTGTTTTTAAAAAAAAAGAGAAAAAGGTTTTTTAAATAAAAAAAATTAAAAATATGTGATTTATTCTTAAAATAAAAAAAATAGTTTAGTTGTTTTTCAATAAAATAAAAATGGTTTTTTTTTCATTTACAGATGTAGTTTGTTTTATTTTACCGAACTACGCTGGTTTAATTCTCACCGGATGTGAGATATGTAGGCAACCCTCATGGGGTCCAACCTCCCATTTTCAAAAGTAGCCAAAAATGTCAAAATTAATTTTTGTCATAAATAAGTCGGGTGATGCCGTTATCAAAAACAGTTGAATGTTCCGGAAAGGAATGCTAGAAGGTTGACTTTACATAAACGACCACCTTTGGTCAATTTGTTAGGTTTCTAGTCGGTTAACCCTTACAGTCTTAAAATCTTCGTGTTTCAAGTGCTGAAAGGCCATATTTGGAAAACTAGTTTTTGCCTGTTTTCAAAATTAAGAAAGAGGAAAAAATAATTTTTATTTTTCTTGAGTCAAATAAAGGTTTTCTTTCATCTAAATCACCTTAATAAATGTGCAGAATGAGCATGAGTCAAATTCATCCGGAACTATTATAAATAGGGTCCCTTAGGGATTGTACATGTGGTGGAACGACTTAGGCCAGTTAGGACAAGACACAGTCCAGATGCACTTAAGGGATCTGGTTGGATTACTAAACATTCACCCAAGAGGGGACATCATACGGGCATTGATCTCATTTTGGGATCCAGCGCACAACGTGTTTCACTTTTCAGACTTTGAACTCACGCCAACAATGGAAGAACTGGCAAGATACATTGGGGGTCCAAAAATTCCTATGAAGGAGCAGTATCTTATTGCGCCACGGGTCGTGACTATACACAGGTTTTTAGACACTGTAAAGATTTGCAGGACTGTATATAACCCAGATTTATCAGAGGGATTCTGTCCCAGATTTATCAGAGGGATTCTGTACTTTGGCATTCCTATATGACAAATATGGTCATTTTGGAGGGTTCAACAATCCCGAAAGCAAAATTTGCAGTGGGGAAAACCAGTTGAAATGGGAAGAGCATATGTGTATTGCTTTTATGATAGACTTTTTAGGTCTGCTGATATTCCTTAGGAAAGATGGGAAAATTCATATACAGGTTATAAAATTCATCGGTACTTTACTCAAGAAAGTTAACAACATTCTAGCACCAATGATCATAGCAGATATCTACCATGCCCTTACTGTCTGCAAAGCTGGAGGGGATTTCGTTGAGGGTTGTAATGTGTTACTCCAAATATGGATGATCGAGCACCTGTGTCATCGTCCTTCATTCATGAACTATGGGTCATTGGGAATGACTTGTATAAAAGAGTTTCCTACAAGGGTTGACAGGTTCAATTCGCTAGCTGGGGCCACGGAATGGGTGACTTTCCTGCGTTGAGTTCCTGCAAGCAAAATAGAATGGACATTTGGGTGGCTACCCGTAAATGAAATCATATACATGTCAGCCGCCAAATCACACCTACTGTTGATGGTACTTAATAGTATTCAGACATACGCACCATACCGAGTATTGGGACAGTTGGGGAGGTGCTAAATAGTCCCAAAGGAAGAGGATGTGGTCAGATGGTCGAAATTAGACCCAGTGGGCAGTTCGCCGAAGCAGTAGTCTGGAAAATCTGGAATGAATGTCAAACCCTGAAGATAGATACTTGTGTGTGGGATCGGGTCAAAGGCGAAGTGTTGCTAGAATACCTCGCATGGTACAGGAGGGAATTTGAGCACCAGAGGCCAACTAAGAAACCCCACGTTCAGGACTTCGCAGAATCATCACAGGAACAGTGGGATTGGTTGGCAAGAGAAGAAGGTTATCGGGTCGAAATTAGCAAGCTAAAACAACAAGTTGCAGACTTGAAGTATAAAAATGTCTTGCAGTCTGATGTTGATAAAGGGAAAAGGAACAAGTTGGCCCAAGAGAATGAGATGCTAAAAGCTCAAGTCCAATAATTAAGAGAAGATGCTAAAAACCAGCCAAGAAGTCAATCGGATAAAAGATTGATAGAAAGGTTGGAAGATCAAGTCTTTGACGTCCAAAGGGATTTGGAAATATCTTAAGCAAAGATAGCAAGGATTAGATCTAGATGGACAAGAGGCAAGAGCAAATCGACTGCGACTGCTAAAAAAGGGACTCTGAAGGGAGCGTCTATACATTTAGAGAAACAATATCCACCCTGGAAGAAAGTCATTATAGACAAACTAGAAGCTTCCAGGCCGATAGAAAATACTGTCATAACTCAATGGCACAAATGGAGAAGCAGATGCAGGAGCTTCAAGATCGACTCTTCCACAACGCTTAGGTGCTGGGAGTGAAAAGTCAGCGAATAAAGCGAATGCTTATCGAAAGGGACATGGTTAGAAGAAGAATTGAAGAGATTGGGCATGACATCATAATGAAGTGCCTGGCATGTGAGCAAATGCCTCGTCCTAACCTTTTTACTTTAGTCATGGGCTACGTCCATCAAATCATGGATGAATTGAGAATCTTGCAGAGGGACCTTGTGCGAAAGCCCGCAAAAAGGCCGAATGACGCCTCGCAGGCACCAAAACTCAAAGCCTTAATGTACCTCTAGTTCAAGTTTATGCTTGTTGGTCTTAAAGAGTATGTTGTCTTCCACCTTTCTTCTTCTCATAATAAATCACGATGCTATTGTGAATTCTGCATTTTTTATAGTTGGTTTGTAATCGCAATGTTATTAATAAATATAAGATTCCCAAAATTTTGTGTTTTTATTTTATACCAGAACTACGCTCGGTCTGATTCATGCGGGGACATGATACGTAGGCAATCTACATAAGACTTGATCAACACCTTTAAAATAAATAAAAATAAAATAAGCCGGAATGATGCATATAATTGAAGCAAATGGCATGACAGAAATGGTTAAAATGCCAAGGTGCATTTGCATCCCAATATGCAATAACATATCTATCAAACTCTGATAGCTAACAAGTTTCCAATTCCAGTTTTCATCCAGTTATTTAAGGCGTTCTGGCAGACTACCGATACCACATCAGATCAAAAGGGCCTATTCCCAAAAGTATGGCTGGTTCAGACAAAAGTATGGAAGAAGAAAATACGGAAGTACATGCAGTGAAAGAAGAGGTAGACATGTTAAGAAGACAAATAACAGAGATGCATTTGGCTTGGGCCAAAGGACAACCATTACCAATGCTTCCAAATACTCCTCCTATCTCATCGGCTTAGACTCCGGAACATCCTCCCCTTGTTCCGTCAACAAGTTACCTAACACACCAGTACTATCAAGGGGAAACTGTTTCCAAACCCCAAATTCTACCACCAAAGAAGGTCCCACCACCATCACCAGTTGCTCCCGTGTATGTGGCTCCCCCACCGGCCACATTACACAAATCTTCTAGTGAGCCTTTGTTCCATATCCAAGATAGTCATTACTATCCACCAGAACCTACCTTTAGACATCACGATTCTTACCCCTACACTCTTCACATTGACATGTCCGATAAGGAGAAACCACCCAAGAACCTTGAACAAGAAGAAATAATTCGTAAAGTGAAAAGTCTTGAACAGTTTTTCCGGAATATGCAGGGCCTCGGGGGGCAAGCAAGTGTGGCCTATAAAGATCTTTGCCTATTTCTAGAGATCCAATTGCCGACAGATTTTAAATTTCCCAAATTTGATCTCTATGACGGTCATGGTGACATGTGGCACACTTGAAAGGATTTTGTAGTAAAATGAGGGGCGCTGGTGGGAAAGATAAATTGTTAATGGCCTATTTTAGTCAGAATCTCAGTGGATCAGCCTTGGAGTGGTACACGAGGAAGGACCACACTCGTTGGTTTACTTGGGATGATATAGCACAGGCCTTTGCAAATCACTTTTAGTACAATTTGGAGATTGTGCCTGACCGACTCTTCTTAACAAAGATTGAAAAGAAGTCTGGGGAGAGCTTTAGGGAATATGGGTTCTGATGGAGAGAGTAGGCTACAAGGGTCGATCCACCAATGAAAGAGGGTGAAATGGTGGATTACTTAAGGCTTTGGAGCCCACTCATTACAGGCATTTAGTGTCAGCCATTGGCAAAACATTCAATGAGGTTGTCAAGATAGGGAGTATGGTAGAAGAAGGTTTGAAGACCAATAAAATCATGAGCTATTTCGTGATAAAGGCAACTACTCAATCCACTTAGAGTGGCACGGGAGGCACGCTTGGGAAGAAAAAGAGAGAAAAGGTCACGGCAGTTGAAGCCAGCAATTGGTCCAGGTCAAGAGGTCCTTCCCCTAGCCACCAATCCAGACCCTATCACCGAAATTACCCACACACTCCAAATTATCCTCCACATCCATACTACCCGCCACAAGAACCACAATTATTTGTTCATCAAGCCCAGACATATAACCAACCTCTAGCTCACCCATAATGGCGAGCGCCAGCTCCACAAAACACGTACCCACCACCACAAAATGCATATCCACCACCAAGGGCTTACAGGAACCCTTTAGGGCCAGGTTTTCAGGGAAATCAGGCATTCAGAAGTGAAAGTGTGCAGAGACCAACAACATTTAATGAGCTAGGGGAAACTTATACTGTTTTGTTTCAAAAATTAAAGCAGTTAGGTTTATTGAGCCCCATTGAACCCAGATTGCCAAATCCTCCTTCCAAAAATGTGGATCACTCAGTAAAATGTGAGTACTGTTCAGGGTCTCCCGGGCATGATACGGAAAGGTGTTGGAGATTAAAACATGCCGTGCAAAATCTTATTGACACCAATAAGATTGAAGTTCAAAGACCAGAGGTACCCAATATCGAACAGAATCAACTGCCGACTCACCATGAGGCCCATATGATTGAGTTGATACACAAAGAATGGGAGCTGAAGAAACCGTCGCAGACCGTAATGATGATTCGGTCCAGTGAATCCATTGCAAAAGAGAGGGTAACCAATGAGAGGACAATGGTCCAAGTCAATCCGGATGTGTTAGTTGAGAAGGAAGCATCAAGCAGTACTTTAGTGAAACCAAAAACAAAAAAAGTGGTAATATCAGGGGTTTCAAGGAAACCTGTTCTGGTCGTGAAAGGGGCTCGCATAGAGCCTGTCATCATAAAAATAGTAACTCAATTACCAATAATCAATACCAAAGCTATTCCTTGGAGTTATGAGCAAGTGGTGGTAACGTATAAAGGAAAGGAGATCACAGAAGAAGTGTGTGAAACCCAAGGGCTGACTCGTTCGAGAAGGTATTTTGTTCCCGTAGGGTTAAGAAATGCCAATCCAGCAGCGGCAAAGAAACCTGTAATTGTGGAAGAAGCAGAGGAGTTCCTGAAGCAAATGAAGATACATGATTACTCCATAGTAGAGCAGTTAAGGAAAACGCCAGCTCAAATTTCATTGTTGTCACTGTTAATCCACTCAGATGAGCATCGCCAAGCATTGATGAAGATATTAAATGAGACTCATGTCCCTGACAAGATCACTGTAAATCATCTTGAGAAGATTGCAAACGTTATTGTTGAAGTTAACAAGGTAGCATTCTCGTATGACGAATTACCAGTAGAAGGAACGGAACATAACAAAGCTTTGTACCTTACTGTGAAATGTGAGGATTCGGTAGTGACCCATGTGTTGATTGATAATGGGTCGAGTGCAAACATTTGCCCTCTGTCCACTCTAGAGAAGCTCAAGATTGATAATGAAAGAATCCACAAGAACATCATTTGTGTGCGTGGATTCGACTGTGGTGGGAAGAACACCGTTGGAGACATTGTGCTAGAACTCACTATTGCACCGGTGGAATTCATGATGTAATTCCAAGTATTGGATGTTGCTGTATCTTATAATCTTCTGTTGGGCAGACCATAGATCCATGCTGCAAAGGATGTGCCGTCTTCACTTCATCAGATTGTAAAAATTTAAATGGGACCATCAATAAATTATGGTCCATGGTGAAGATAACACTTGCAATGCTATCACTCCCTTTGAAGAGGTTGAGGACAATAAGGGCCCATGGGTATACCAGGTGGTAGATACCGTATCAGTTGATAAGGTTTTGGAGGGTGAGCATGTTCCTGTGCCAAGTGTGGTAATTGCGTCTGTTATGGTGGCCACAGAAATGCTGAGAAGCGTGTTTCTACCTGGAAGGGATTAGGTGCTTCACTCTAGGGCATCTAACAGCTAGTGTCCCTTCCTGGTAGTATGGATACCTTCGGGATTGGCTTCAAACCCACTACAGCTGACGTAAGGAGATCTAAAAAGATGAAGAAGAAGGTACGGGTTCTTCCCAAGCCAATCCCGCGTCTCTCCAGATCATTTGTCAAAGCATGTGCCAGAACATTGTCGGCTCCAATTATTCTCGGACCATTGATTGGGTCAAATGGAGATCTGGATTAAGGTTTTGAAAGGCTGTTCGCAGATGTAAATTTGATGGAAGTTGGGAAGGGTTGTGGTAGGGCAGATATGCAGTTTGTGGGGCCTAGGGTCAACATCAACAATTCGACAACTACTCATCTTCCTACTCGGAGGGGATCTTGGTAGTAGGCTTTGGATTTTATTTCTTTGTTTTTTGGATTATCCCAGAGTTGTAATCCAATTCCTGTTTTACTTTGTTTTAATAAAAGTGCGAAACTTCGTTATCCAGTATTTTTATAAAGAGTGAAAGTTTCCTTTCTTATATTTTGTTTTAATTTTTGTTTTCTCTTCTTTCTAAATAGTTCTCCTTTTACTGGATCTAATGACATGGCATACACAATGGATCTTCAAACTATTCTAAAAGATCAATCTGATTTCAAACCAATTATGCAAGAAATCGATTATAATGATGAATCGGAATATGATGAAGATGAGGCCTTTGATGAAATAAGTAAAGAATTAAGTTAGTTCGAGGAGAAACCCAAGCCCAATTTGAGGGACACTGAAGTCGTCAATCTAGGGGATGCTAACAAAGTTAGAAAAACTATGATAAACATCCATATTGAATCAAACATAAGGGATGAGCTAATTAAAACACTCATAGAATTCAAAGACATTTTTGCATGGCCATATAATCACATGCCAGGGTTAAGTACCGGTTTAGTGGATTACAAATTGCCCACTGACCCGTCATGTCCTCCCGTCTCGCAAAAATTGAGGAAATTCAAAACCGATATGAGTGTGAATATTAAGGAAGAAATAACCAAATAGCTGCAAGCAAAGGTTATTCACGTCACCAGATATCCCGAGTGGTTGGCTAATGTGATGCCAGTGTCGAAGAAGGATGGGAAGATTCGGGTATGTGTCGACTATCGCAATCTTAACAGGGCAAGCCCATAAGATAACTTTCCATTACCTAACTTTCATATTTTTGATTGATAATAGTTCTGGGCATCATATCGGGTCTTTCGTGGATTGTTATGCTGGGTATCATCAGATCTTGATGGATGAAGAAGATGCAGAAAAGAGTATCACTCCATGGGGGACTTATTGCTACAGGGTAATGTCGTTCGGTTTGAAGAACGCTGGAGCAACATACATGAGAGCAATGACTACTGTGTTTCATGACATGATACACAAAGAGATTGAGGTGTATGTAGATGATGTGATCATAAAATCCAAATATCAAGAAGACCATGTAGCAGACCTGAGGAAGTTTTTTCAAAAGACTTCAGAGGTATGGCATTAAGCTTAACCCGGCCAAGTGTGCATTTGGTGTTCCATCGGGAATAATGTTAGGATTTATCGTTAATCGGTGAGGCATTGAGTTAGAACCATCAAAGATTAAATCCATCCAAGAATTGCCAGTACCAAAGAACAAGACTGAAGTAATGAGTCTTTTGGGAAAATTGAACTACATCAGCCAATTCATTGCTCAACTCACATCGACATGTGAACCAATTTTCAGGCTGTTAAAGAAAGATGCTGCAGTCGAATGGACTAAAGAATTCCAAGAGGCTTTTGATAAGATAAAGGAGTATTTGTCAAACCCACCTGTGTTGGTTCCACCTGAACCGGGGAGAGCTCTGATTCTTTATCTAACAGTTTTGAATAACTCATTTGGTTGCATATTTGGGCAACATGACATCACTAGAAGAAAGAAACAAGCCATCTATTATCTTATCAAATATTTCATGGTTTACGAAGTTAAGTACACTCATCTTGGGAGGACGTGTTGTGCCCTGACTTGGGTAGCTCAGAAGCTGAAGCATTATCTGTCGTCCTACACTACCTATCTTATTTCGCGTTTGGATCCGTTGAAGTATATTTTTCAGAAAACTATGCCCACAGGGAGGCTATCAAAATGGAAAATATTACTTACGGAATTCGACATCATCTGTGTGACGAGAACGGATATGAAAGACCAAGCATTAGCCGATCACTTAGCTGAGAATCTTGTTGATGATGAATACGAACCTTTAAGGACGTATTTTCCTGATAAAGAAGTGTTGTATGTTGATGAGTTGGAACTAACAAAGGAGCCAGGATGAAAACTTTTCTTCGATGGAGCTGCGAATACAAAGGGTATTGGAATAAGAGCAGTACTTATTTCTGAAACAGGACATCATTATCATATTACAGCTCAACTACATTGTACCAACAACGTGGCTGAGTATGAAGCATGCATTTTGGGGTTACGGTTGGCCGTGGACATGGATGTCTAGGATGTCTTGGTCTTGGGAGACTCGAACATTCTAGTACATCAGGTTCAAGGTGAATGGGAAATAAGGGATTTAAAGCTTATAATATATCGTCAATGTCTGCATGATCTGATTAAGTGATTCTGATTAGTGGAGTTCAGACATATCCCAAAAATGCATAATGAGGTTGCTGATGCTTTGGCTACTCTAGCATCAATGTTGCATCATCCGGACAAAATTCATGTTGACCCGTTACACATTCAGGTTCGGGATCAACATGCTTATTGCAATATGGTGGAGGAAGAAATGGATGGCGAGACATGGTTTTATGATGTCAAAGAATACCTCGGGATGGGGATATACCCAGATCAGGCAACTGGAGATTAAAAGAGAGCCATTCGACGATTAGCAAATGGATTTTTCCTCAGTGGAGGAGTGTTGTACAAAAGAACTCCAGATTTGGGTTAGCTGAGATGTATAGATGCTGGTCAAGCCACGTCAGTAATGATAGAAGTACATGCTGGAGTATGTGGACCCTATATGAGTGGATACATATTAGCTAAGAAGATCCTTCGAGCGGGATATTATTGGCTCACTATAAAACGTGACTGCATCACTTTTGTACGAAAATGCCATCAATGTCAGATACGCGGAGATCTGATTCATTCTCCGCCAATAGAATTGCATACGATGTTAGCGCCAAGGCCATTTGTTGCTTGGGGTATGGATGTCATTGGACCTATCGAGCCGGCAGCTTCCAATGGTCACAGGTTCATTTTGGTAAGCATTGACTACTTTACCAAATAGGTTGAAGCTAAAACTTTCAAGTCAATGACCAAGAAGGCAGTTGTGGATTTTGTGCATTCCCATATCATCTGTAGATTTGGGATTCTAAAAATGATCATCACGAATAACGATGCCAATCTTAATAGAAGTTTAATGAAAGAAGTATGTCAACAGTGTAAGATTACAAACCGTATCGTCCCAAGGCCAATGGAGCAGTTAAGGCAGCCAACAAAAATATAAAGAAGATATTGAGGAAGATGGTAGAAGGATCCAGGCAATGGCATGAAAAGCTACCATTTGCATTGTTGGGCTATAACACTACTGTTCGAACTTCAGTAGGTGCAACTCCTTATTTGTTAGTATATAGAACTGAAGCAGTGATACCAGTAGAAGTTGAAATTCCATCCCTCCGAATTGTCGCTGAAGCTGAAATTAACGACGATGAGTGGGTCAAAGCCCAATTTGAGCTGTTGAGCTTAATTGATGAAAATAGATTGGCAGCAGTATGTCATGGCCAATTGTATCAAAAGAGAATGGCAAGATCATATAACAAAAAGGTGCGTCCCAGGAAATTTGAAGTGGGACAGTAGGTACTGAAGCGAATCTTGCCACATCAGGCCGAAGCAAAGGGCAAGTTCGCCCCAAACTGGCAAGGGCCGTATATTGTGACCGAAGTGTTGTCCAATGGTGCTTTATGTCTAACAGATGTCGAAGGAAGATGCATTGACATGGCTATCAATTCTGATGCGGTCAAGAGATATTACGTATAATTTCTTTGATTATAACTTTGGTTCATTTGATTGTTTGTACTTGGTGTTTATCGGATAATGGAATTACGGAGGCAATTTTTTCTTCTATCCAAACACTTTAAACATTTGCTTTCCCCTTTTTGAGGCTTAGTTATTCTTTCTCATCCCCCTCTTGGAATTGTTAATGAAAAAAATGATTGAAAAACAAAAAAAAGAAAAAAATAAGTCGCAAGAAAAACAAAAGAATTAAGTGAACTACGTCTGACCTGATTCCTCAAAGAGGATACGTAGGTGTCTCACGGCTCGATCATAACATAATAAAGTCAATCCTTCCTCAAGCAAGAAAATTGGGGCATAAGTTATGTTGTTTTTAAATTTTGGAAAGAGTTTTGATTCCAAGAGTTGTAATAGTTTACCCGTCAAATTTATTTTGAGTTGTTATATCTTTTTTCACAGCCCCACATAAAACCCATATTGATGTCCAAAAAAGATCCCCCGATCTGTATCCGAGAAGTGCCAAGACAAGCAAATGAAACCCGACAATAACACGTTGGTCCTCGTCTGAATAAGGATCATGAGTTGAAAGAATTGATAATCATAAGAATTCCCAGCAGAGAGAATATTATCAACAACACTCCAATCCCCATCTGAGAAGCTAAAATGAGAGAGTCTTACTGGTAAAAACCTTCACAGGCGTCATAAGGTGACGTAAGCTGAGAGAAGAAAAATACGGTCTTGTCGGTGAAAACCTTCACAGGCACCATAAGGCGTCGGGAGTTGAGAGAAATGAGAGAGTATTATTAGTGAAAATCCCTCGAAGGGCACTATGAGGCGACAAGGTAAGAGTGGAAAAATATGGTCCTCATTTTTGTGAAAGAGTTGGGAACATGTTTATCCCCAACAAGTGAAAACATTAGAAAGATTGATCGACACAAATAGACTGGGTTGATTAACCCAGAATGCACGACATGATCGTTGGAATTGGTTGTACCACCCAGATAAGTTTCTTTCTTTTCTTTTTCCCAGCACTGGGTCAGAAAGATTTTCTTTTTCTCTACTTCTTCACTTCATTGTTTTTGTTTTCGAAAGATCTTTCAAAGCTTACTGCCAATTGCCAAAATAGGAAAAAGCAAAATGTAATTAAGATATACCAAAGATAAAGGAAATATGAGGAAAAACAATGAAGAATAACAATTGAGAAATTTGTGGATAAGGATCGCCGGGAAAATGAGCATTCCCGACAGATTGTTGACCAAAAGTCCAAGAGGGACGAACAACCAAAGCAGAGAAATGAGAAAAGGAAAAACCATCCCCAGCCCTTAGAAGAACCTGCAACAGAAGAGGATTCAACTCTCAAGTGGAATCTACCCGGGACTTGTTTGGGTTGAGATTGGGTATCATGTAGTGCTTGCATAGAGTTACCCTCAGAAGCTTCCGAGATGTACTCAATGGACTCGGAGAGTTCAGGAACACTTTTGGAAATTGCTTTCTTGATTATGGCCCACTCTTGACCTTATCCAAGGACTCCTGGACTAATTCAGTACCCAACAATCAAGCCTCTCCCGGCTCGAACCATCCGACTGTAGACCGACACCGCCTACCATACAAGGCCTTATAAGGTGCCTTCTGAATACTGGACTGGTAGCTGTTGTTGTAGGCAAACTCTTCTAAAGGCAAGAACTGGTCCCAAGAGCCTCCAAAATCAATAACATAGTCTCGGAGGATATCCTCCAATATCGGAATAGTCCTCTCGGACTGACCGTCCGTCTGAGGATGGAATGCTGTACTCTACTGAACATGGGTACTTAGCTCTTGCTGAACTGCTCTCCAAAAGCGCGAGGTGAACTGTGTACCCCGATCTGAAATGATAGATGTCGGTACCCCATGCAAATGAACAATCTCTCGGATGAAAATCTCAGCTAGTCTCTCTGAAGAATAAGTAGTAGCAACATGAATGAAATGCGCTAACTTAGTCACCCTATCAATAATGACCCAAATAGCATCAAATCTCTCCCGGGTCACCGGAAGTCCATGGTAATCCGCTCCCACTTCCACGCGAGAAGCTCAATCCTCTGAAACACATCACCAGGTCGTTGATGCTCATACTTGACCTGCTGACAATTTAAACACTAAGCCACATATGCAACAATGTCTTTCTTCATCCTACGCCACCAGTAATGCTGCCGCAAGTCCTGATACATCTTCGCGGTGCCCAGGTGAATAGAATACCGAGAACTATGGGCCTCCGCTAAGATTAACACTCGAATGACATCAGTATTGGGCACACATACTCGCCCCTGCAATCTCAAAACACCATTTGCATCCAAGGTCACCTTCGTGGCACCTTCACGCTGCACAGTGTCTCTCAAGACACATAAATGAGGATCATCAAACTGTCGGTCACGGATCCGCTCCAATAATGAAGAGCGAGCGACCGTGCAAGCTAAAACTCAGCTAGGCTCCGAAATGACCAACCTAACTAACCGATTGGCCAAGGCCTGAATATCTAAGGAAAGTGGTCTCTGGCTGACTGGAATATATGCAAGACTACCCATCCTGGATGACTTCCTTCTCAATGCGTCGGCCACTACATTGGCCTTACCCGGGTGGTATAATATAGTAACATCATAGTCCTTCAATAGCTCCAACCACCTCCGCTGCCTCAAATTCAACTCTTTCTGCTTGAACAGGTATTGCAAACTCTTGTGATCTGTGTACACCACACACGTCACACCATTTAAATAATGCCTTTAAATCTTCAAGGCATGAATAATGGCTCCACCCTAAGTCATTTTAAAAATGGTTCGCAGACACAGCCTTAAAATCTCCCTTTCGGAAGTGCTAAAAGGTTGTATCTACAAAACCAAGTCTTTATTTTTCTTAAACAAAGTATTTTTGTATTTGTTTTCTTAAATAAAATTTTGCAAAAATAGCCATTGTTCCCCTTAGTCATTAAATCCCTCTAAATAAATATGCAGGACGAATTCAAACAACATCGAAACCTTCTCAGTCCTGAGCGAGATACCCCTAAAGCTCCATATGTGGTGGGATGGCTTAGGAACCAAAAGTAAAGAAACAATGGTAAAACTTTTGGGCGTCCTTGTGGTACTTATGAACATAAAACTGAGAAAGGATGTTGTTATGCCATTGATACCATTCTGGGACCCAACATGTAATGTCTTCCGATTCACTATTTTTGAACTCACACCAACATTAGAAGAGATGGCAGGGTATGCATGCCTCAACGGGAACATGCAAAGTAGATATACTTTAGCACCAAGACTGGTCACACTCCACAGATTTTTAGATTTGTTGAACATTAGTCGGGATATCCAAGACCCGTATCTAGCATAAGGGTGTTGCACTTTGCACTTTCTCTATCATTGGTATGTCAACCCAAAGGGCTTTGAAGAACCTAACACCAGCCTGATGCACGCTAGAAACAAAGACAAATGGGAAGCCCGGTGGGGGTTAGCATTCATGGTGGTTTTTCTAGGAATTGTGGTATGCCCAAGGGAAGACGACCACATAGACCTCGGGCTAGTAGGAATATTTGATGTGGCTACAAAGAAACCTACTAGCACAGTGGTTCCTTTGATCATAGTAGGGATGTATCGAGCTTTAACCAAATGACGGGAGGGTGAGAAATTCTTTCAGAGATGTAATCTCTTAGTAAAAATGTGGATTAAGGGCCATCTATGTCACTGTACAGGATATATGAATTTTGGGTTAACTGGGCTTAGTTGCATCAATGAATTTAAAACTCGGGTCACAGGCATTAAGTTTCCCAAGGGTGTTGAGGCTTGGTCGTCGTGCTTGAGATTGTTGAACGCAGATAAGGTTGAGTGGGTTTATGGGTGGCTTCCCGCTATGAAGTTGTATATATGTCAGCAGAAGTACTCTATATTCTTCTAATGGGTATTTGAAGCATACAACCTTATGCTCCTTACTAGGTCCTGCGATAATTCGGAAGGTTCCAGACAGTGCATAATAATGAGGACTTGAGTGAGCAAATTATTGAGTTAGATCTAAAGCTGCTTTCCCGAAAGGGAAAATTCGAAAGATATGGAATAAAAGCCGGTTCCTAGAACCTAATACCATGATACAAGATCAAGCAAAGGGTGTAGTGGACTCCAACTATTTGACCTGGTTCGGCAAAAGGTTTCATATTCTCGAGAGGCCTGCCAAGAGACCCCATGTACAACAATTCACTGATGGAGCCCAGGTCCAATAGGATTGGCTGATAAAAGAGAAAGAATACCGACCCAAAATTGGGGCGTTGGAGCAGCAAGTGCGGGATCTTCAATTTGAGAAAATTGTACAAGTTGCGGCCGATGAAGGGGATAAAAAGAAATTGGCCCAAGAAAATGAAGCTCTCAAGGAATAGATTCAACAAATAAAAATAGATGCCAGGAATCGGGAAAGAATCGTGTCTGATGAAAGATTGATAAAGGGGTTAAAGAAGCAAGTCTCGGATTGCCAGGAAGAATTAGAAAAATGCGAAAGGAGCATGGCGAGACTTCGAGCACATTGGGCCAAGAAGACTGAGGAAAGAGCCCAGTATGTACAATAGCTGAAAAGAGACTACAAGGGAACGATTTCCAACATGAGGAGAAAAGCGAATACTCTGGAAGAAAAGGCGGCCCGGCAAGACAATGAATTTCAGGCCGAAAGGGATCGTTGTTATGGGATGATCACCGAGATGCAAAGGGAAATAAAATTGCTACAAGATCTTCACCTCCAGGATTCTCAGGTTCTTGAAGCCGATACCCAACAAATAAGCCGACTTCTCCAAGGAAAGGTCCAAATCACGGAAAAGATCTAGAGCATTGCATGCTATATTGTTAAAAGGTGCCAGGACGGTGAAAAGATGGGTTATACCACTTTCTTTGCAGCAGTGACGATATTTGTTTGACGGATCATGAGTGATTTGGAGCAACTGCAAAGGGGTCGGGTGCGCAGGACCGTGGCGATGCCGAATCATGCCCTGCGCGCAAAAGGATTTGAAGCTGTAATGTACTCCTAGATTAGTCGAGTCTATATTTTGTTTCGAGTCTGTATCTTTTTCTAATTTTGGAAAGGAAAAAACAATAGTCTAGTAGTGGTGTAATCAGTTGTCATTAATGAAAATTTAAAAATTCCCGAAATTGTGTCTTCATTTCTTGTATCTAATTTTACACTAATTGGAAAAAACTACACTTGATCTGATTCAAGCACGGTCATGATACATTGGCAATTTCCATAGGACCCGACCATAGCCATATAAAAATGTAATGAGAATAAAAAGCCAAAAGAAAATAAGAGCAGAAAAATAAAAGAAAACGGGAGAGAGAAAGAGAGAGAAAACAAAAGAGAGAAAAAATACACAACAAAGGAACCATGGCAAAGCAAAAAAACAAAGGCAAGAATAAAATAAAGAAGACAAAGTTGGGAATAATTGAAGTCGGGATGACGCAAGCGGTCGAGCAAATTTATACTAGAAACCATTAACTGCCTAGGTGCATCCATGCCCCAAATGTGTGGTTTTCTATCTGTCAATGCCCTAACCACTAACAACGTTGTTGTTGATGATGAGTTCAGACAGGTGGTTCAGTTGACTAGCATTCTGGCAACCCACCCATATAACACCCGCTCCAAGCACACATAAAAAATGGTCAACCAAGAGCTAGAAGCAAGAGTTGTTGACCCGTCTAAGGAAGAAGAGGTGGTAGATGTCAATGCCATGAAAGAGGACATGTATAAGTTGAAACAACAGATGGCTGAAATGTACCAGGCTTGGGCAAAAGGGCATCCCCTGCCAACCTATCCTACCAACCTTGCCTACATCCCGCCACTAGCTCAACCCCAACATTCCCCCACAATGAATTCTTCTTTGGCCTACCCTCCCTACCAGCAATACTACGCAACCACTTCCTAAACACCACCACCTTTACCACCCAAACAGATACCATGCCCTTCACCACCAATGGCTCATGTGTACGTGGCTCCTCCACCCGTTGCGTTAGACAGATCATCTATCAAGCCCGTGTTCCAAACTCAAGAAAACCACTATTACCCACTCAAGCCCACTTTCAAACCTCCTGAACCATACTCTTACACTCCCTATCTTGATATCTCGGCTGATGATGAATAGCCTCCCAAAAACCCAGAGTAGGACGAGATGATATGTAAGATGAAAAGATTGGAACAATCATTCCGAAATATGCAGGGTCTAGGAGGACAGGTGAGTGTCGCTTACAAAGACCTTTGTTTGTTTCCCGACGTCCAATTGCCTGCGGGATTCAAGTTACCAAATTTTGATCTGTATGATAGACATGGTGACCCTATAGCCCATCTGAGAGGTTTATGCAGTAAGATGAGAGGATCTAGAGGAAGGGATGAGTTGCTAATGGTGTATTTTAGTCAAAGTCTCAGTGGTGCTACTTTAGAATGGTACACGCAGATCATGCCCGATGGTACACATGGGACGATTTGGCCCAAGCATTTGCAGGCCTCTTTCAATACAACCTCAAGATTGTCCCTGATCATCTCTCAATGACCAAAATTGAGAAGAAGCTCGGAGAAAGCTTTAGAGAGTGCGGATTTCGGTGGAGGGAACAAGCTGCAAGGGTCGATCCTCTAATGAAGCAAGGCCAAAGGGTAGATTATTTTCTGCAGGCTTTGGAGCCTACTTACTATGGTCATGTGGTGTTGGCAGATGGAAAAACTTTTAATGAGGTAGTGAAAATGGGAAGCATGGTGGTCACAAGTCCAACAAAATTATGAGCTATTCTGCAATTAAAGCAACTACCAGGCCATCCAGAGCGGCACTGGAGGGGTATTGGGAAAGAATAAAAAAGAAGATGTTACAGTAGTAGAATCGAGAGCATGGTCCAGGGGTCCATCACCATATTATCACCAACCTCGACCACATCCCCAAACCTACCCATACACCCCATATGGCCCACGACAACACTACTATCCACCTCATGTTCCTCACTTTTCAGTTTACTACGCCCAAACATACCCTCAACCTCAGGCACCATGGAATGTACCCACCCCACAAAATACCTACCATACTTAAAACACATACCCACCTCTGAGAACCTACAGAAACCCCGATGGGATCGGTTTTCAGCCCAACATTGCTGCGAAGAATGATAGGTTGCAGAAGAAGAAGACTTTCACTCTGTTAGGAGAATCTTATATCAGCCTATATCACAGATTGAGACAGTTGGGCATGTTAAATCCAATTGAACCCTAATTGTAGCAATTTGAATCTAGTATACAGAAACATATTGTACTAGTCCTTTGGATATCTGTAGCAAAAGTTATGGTCATTATACTAGAGGCTATCCGAGAAGAGAAAATTTTGGACTTGAACATCTTGTTCTTCGCATTCGCAAAGAACAATTTTTGAACTTGAACATTTTGTTCTTCGCGTTCGCAAAGAAGAAAAGGCCTGGGCAGAGAATTTAAGTTCTAAAAGTGGGACTTCATTCCCATTTTCCATTTTTAGCGATTTGGAGCTCGGATAAGGCGATTTTTCGACAGACCTTTGGAGAGAACAATAGGGTAAGTGTTCTTAACTCAATTTTGATTGTATAACTTGAATCTATTACTAGTTTTGGTTTTTAATCCGCGAATATTGTTGGAAAAGATTAGAAAACCCTCTTACATAGAATCTCGGATTTGAACATCGAAATAATATGGGAATTGTATAATTTTGGTATGGTTAGACTCACGAGAGTGCGAGGTTTCTGGTAATATCAATTTTATCTGGTTTCGAGCCATGGGGCCCGAGGGGCATTTTGGTCATTTTATAAAATTTCGCGTATTAGCTTAGAATTTTATTGATGAATTAATTACTAGGATTTTTATTTACAATATGCAATTGAATTGAATAGATTTATGCCATTTGGAGTCGGATACTCGTGGCAAAAGCGTGGTTTCAGGTTGACTTGCACTTGTTCGAGGTAAATGGCTTGTCTAACCTTGTGTGGGGGACTTTGTTCCTTAGCATATGATATTTGGTAATTGAATGCCGTGTACGAGAGGTGACAAGCGTGTACTTGAGCTAATTGTTGAAAACCATATTTTTTACTTAAAATACTGGAATTGAGTTTCTTTCGTATTTTTTTTATTCTACTTGCTATTATAGCATGTGCCAGTATAGAAAAGCATGTTAGTTGATCCAAATTGCTTATTTGCTTAATTTCCCTCAATTGAAATTACGTGAAGCATGTTAGGCCAGAATTATTTGTTGCTTTATATTGTTATACTTCAATTTCTGAATATTCTCTGATTTTGGTTGTGCATTTATATTGGGACTACGGATGTGGAATTCTGGTATCTCCCCCTTGTTTGTTTACATTGCGACTACGGGTTTGATTCCCAGGAGACCCCCCTACACATTTATATTTGGAACTATAGGTTTGATTCCCGGGAGATTCCCATGTACATTTATATTTAGGACTACGGGTTCGATTCCCGGGAGATCCCCCTGCATATTTATATTTGGGGCTACAGGTTCGATTCCGAGGAGATACCCCTGTACATTTATATTTGGGACTACGAGTTCGATATTCGGGAGATCCCCCTACAAAACTATATGGAACTACAACAATGCAGCCGGTAGATTCCCTTAGTACTAGGTATTTATATTTGGGACTATGGTTTAGATTCCCGGGAGCTCCTATGTACATTGATAGTGGACTACGGGACAGTATCCTGGGAGATTCTTCAGATATATTCATATGGTGGACTATGGAACGATATCCCAGGAGCTCCTCGTACGGATTGATAAAATAGACTACAGGACGGTATCCTGGGAGATCCTCATTATTGGTACTGGTATTGAGCCGTTTACTCCGTTTTATCTTATTTTTTGCATGTTAATTGTTGTTGTGTAATTCGATTTATTTCATAGTTGTATATCATTATTTTTGCTTATTTCATACTGTTGTCAAACTTATTATGATATTTTAACCCAGTAGGGCCCTGACCTTCCTCGTCACTACCTGTCATGACCCAAACCCTGGTCGTGATGGCGCCCAACACAGTGCTAGGCAAGCCCGACCATATTATCCCTTAAACCAGCCAGTTATTAATCAAATTAAACTTAAACAGTAAATGATCATATCAGGTGATAAGCGAAATGTAAAGCATACAAAATATGGTCCCAACCATATCGTGGTGTCACAAGACTGAGCCTCTACAGATTAACATCCTAATACAAACAAGTCTAGGCAAAAGGAATCAACAAGATGATAAAGAAGGAGAAAAATAGGCTCTGCGGACGCTGGCAGCTACCTCGTAACCTCCGCGAAAGTAGACAAGGATCAGTAGCTACAATGTCTAAACTGCTCTGGGGCACCTGTGGATCTGCACAGGAAGTGCAGGGGAGTGGGGTGAGTATATTTCAACTCAATGAGTAACAATAATAAATAATAACTGAAAGTAAGAACTCCTGTGCTATCACTTAGCAGTTCTAAGGCAACCCTCACAGGTACGTCATCAATGTGGTAGTACTCTAACCTCCAATCCACATCTATCTCTACAAGATCCCACACTGATCAAACTCTCACTCGTACCTCTACGGTGTACGGCCATCTCAATATATGAAGACACATACCTATGTCTATAATGTAGAAGTATTTAAGTAGGTAATAGGATATGAATAAGCATAATGCTGCGGCGTGCAGCCCGCTCCAATACATATATCGCTGCGGCGCGCACCCCGCTCCATTTAACGTCGACGGCGCTCACTGGGGGTGTATACAGAGTTTGGAGGTGCTACCTAGGCCCAAGCGCTATGATACTGCGGCGTGCAGCCCGATCCACACATGTATTACTGCGGCGTGCAGTCCGATCCGATGTATATATGTATATATATTTATACTACTGCGGCGCGCAGCCCGATCCTATAATATACACCAACGCTCACTGAGAATGTGTGCAGACTCAAACTCCGAAGGGGCTCATACAGCCCAAGCGCAATAATATTGCGGCGTGCAGTCCTTCCCACATGTATATTACATGTATATTACTGCGGCGTGTAGTCCGATCTAATATATATACTGCTGCGACGTGCAACCCGATCCAATATAGGTATATATATATATATATAATACCTCATAATGGGTCCTCGACCCTATCCCAGTCAGTATATACTTGGCCTCTCAGGCCCAATATAATATATTATAGTGGGTCCTTGACCCTGTCTCAGTCAATATAGACTTGGCCTTTCAGGCCCAATATAACATCTCATAGTGGGTCTTTGACCCTGTCTCATCTCAATCGGTATAGACTTGGCCTTTCAGGCCCGCTCGGCTAGAACAGGGAATTCCACCCTAGATAATCTCTCTCAATGTACACATCTAGTACGGGCTCATATTATACTATACAGCTAGAGCTATGGCTGAGTGTATGCTTCCAACACGATATAAGGGTCACCTAGCTCTACAGGTTCCCTAATGCTCTACAGATCGGCACAAGGCCCCAAACATGGGTATTTGCGCTATTGTATAGTTATAATCTCATTAACAGTCATACAACACAATATTCTATTAGTCGGGAAGGACCAAGTCCAAGTCCCCAATCACAATGTCACCACACTCATCACAAGAAGCGTGTCTCATCTCAACATAGCACTGTGAAGTGCTAGTACGGGGTTTCAAACCCTCAGTACATTGTTTACTACTACCACGCACCTCGAACCGGTGGAAGCTTCAATTCGCCTTGCGCTTGCCTCGCAAATCAATCTCCTCGGATGCCAAATCTGCTCAAAATCATAGAGAATGCATCAATATATGCTAATTTCAAGCAATTCATTCAAAATAACCCAAATTGTATCAAAACCCACAAAGTTGTCAAAACCCAACTTTTGGTACGCTTCTCGAAAAGTTATAAAAGTTACATATTCGGAACCCTCGTCTCAATACGAGTCTAGGAATATCAAATTTACCAAATTCGGACTCTATTTGCCCACTCAAATCGGCAATTTACCAAAACCCTGGCTTAGGCTAAATTCCACCACAATTTGATCCAATTTCCGTGAATTAAAGGAGGATTTCATGATAAAAACGCGTAAAGGAACCATAAAACTCACCTCCGATGATAACCCCATGATCTCCCAGCAATATCTCACCCAAATCGCCCAATTCGCCTCCAAGAACCGAGCCCCAAATGTTTTTCAACTTATGAAATTTTAACCCTTCTGTTATTTTTAACACAGGCCTGATTTCCGCTTCTGCGGAGAAACATCCGCCTCTGCGAGGCCGCCTCTGCGAGGCCGCCTCTGCGAGGCCGCCTCTGCGAGGCCGCCTCTGCGACCAAATGGTCGCTTCTGCAAAAACACACCTAGCCACCCAGTTCCGCTTTTGTGGCCCAGGTCTCGCTCCTGCGAGACCGCTCCTGCGAACAAGCCTCCGCACCAGTGATTCTCCCCAGTCGCCCGCCTTTCCACTTCTGCGACCAAGGACTCGCAGAAGCGAGTCCGCTCCTGCGACGAGTCATCCGCTTCTGCGGAACTTCCTGGCCAAGCCCCCTTTCGCATCTGCGGTCCAAATTCTGCTTCTGCGGTCCCGCTCCTGCGGTTCCCAATCCGCAGGAGCGGAAATGCTGCTGCAATTCATGACAGCAGCTCCCAAACTCCAATTTCCTCCCGTTTAACCTCCCGAAACCACCCCGGGTCCCCCGGGACACCAACGAAAACCACCAACATACTCCAAAACACAATACAAACTTGTTCCAAGCATAAAAACAACATCCTAAACATCAAAATCACCAATTACACACGCATTCAAGCCTAAGTTTCTTCAAAACTTCCGAAACCGACATTTGATCAAAAACCCGACCAAACGACCTCCGAATGACCTGAAATTTTGCAGGCACATCCAAAATCACCTAACGGAGCTACTGCAACTATCGGAATTCCATTCCGACTCCCAGATCAAAATAAGCTACCGTTCGGATTTCACCAAAATTCAACCTTAGCCAATTCAAGCCTATTTCTACACCGGACCTCCAAATTAAATTTCGATCGCTCTCCTAGCACACAAATGACCTCCCGGAGCTGACCGAATCATCAGAATTTGATTCTGAGCTCTCTAACTATATAGTCAACTCTGAGTTGACTTTCCTTATTCAAGTTTCCTTTAAAAAGGCTATATGCCTCATTTTCAATCCAATTCACTCTTAACTCCCCCGATAGACTCTAACACTGATATAAAAGCATGAAATATGTAATAACAACATAATGGGGTGGAAATTCCCGTGACGACGGGCCGGGTCATCACATTCTCCCTCTCTTAAGCAAACGCTCGTCCTCGAGCGGGTCAAGAAACATACCTGAAGACTCAAATAGCTGAGGGTATCTGCTCCGCATCTCCTGCTCGACCTCCTAAGTAGCCTCCTCCACGGGCCAACCTCTCCACTGAACCTTAACTGATGCAATCTCCTTCGACCTCAATTTTCTTACTTGGCGACCCAGAATAGCAATAGGCTCCACATCATATGATAGATCACCATCAAGCTGAATGGTACTGAAGTCTAATACATGAGACGGATCCCTGATGTACTTTCGGAGCATAGACACATGGAATATTGGATGAACGCTGGATAAGCTGGGTGGAAAGGCTAACTCATATGCCACCTCTCCAACTCTCCTGAGTATCTCAAAAGGACAATTATACCTAGGACTCAACTTCCCTTTCTTCCCGAACCTCATGACACCCTTCATGGGTGAAACCTTCAGCAATACTCTGTCACCAACCATGAAAGACAACTCTCGAACCCTACGGTCTGCATAACTCTTTTGGCGAGACTGTGTTGTGCGAAGCCTCTCCTGGATCAACTTTGCTCTATCCAGATCATCCTGAACTAACTTAGTCCCTATCAATCTATCCTCACCAGGCTCAAACCATCCGACGGGAGATCTACACCGTCTGCCATATAATGCCTCGTACGGGGCCATCTGAATACTCGACTGGTAGCTGTTGTTGTAGGCAAACTTAGCAAGTGGTAAGAACTCATCCCAAAAACCACCAAAGTCAATCACACATGCCCGCAACATATCCTCCAGGATCTGAATAGTGCGCTCCGACTGCCCGTCTGTTTGGGGGTAAAATGCGGTGCTCAACTCAACCCGCGTACCCATCTCTCGCTGAAATGCTCTCCAAAACTGAGAAGTGAACAAAGTGCCTCTGTGAGATATAATAGACACTGGGACCCCATGCAACCTGACAATCTCCCGAATAAAGATCGCTGCCAACCGCTCCGATGAGTAAGTAGTACTAACTGGGATGAAATGTGCGGACTTGGTTGGTCGATCAACAATCACCCATACAGAATCAAACTTCCTCGCTGTCTGAGGGAGTCCAGTAACAAAATCCATGGTGATCCTCTCCCATTTCCACTCGGGAATGACCATACGCTGAAGAACACTGCCTGGTCTCTGATGCTCATACTTGACCTGCTGGCAATTGAGGAACTTAGCTACATGCCTAACAATATCCATCTTCATTCTCCTCCACCAGTAGTGCTGTCTCAAGTCTTGGTACATCTTTGCGGAACCTGGGTGAATAAAGTACCTCGAACGGTGTGCCTCCTTAAGTATTAACTCCCGCAAACCATCAACATTGGGCACGCATATACGGCCCTGCATCCTCAGAACACCATCACTGTCGATAGTCACATCTCTAGCATCATTATGTTGCACTCTGTCATTAAGGACAAGCAAATGTGGGTCATCATATTGTCGCTCCCTGATGAGATCATATAAGGAAGATCGAGAAACAACACAAGCCAGCACTCGACTCGGCTCCGAAATATCCAACCGCACTAGCCGATTGGCTAGGGCCTGAACATCATAAGCGAATGACCTCTCCCCAACTGGGATGAAAGCTAGGCTGCCCATACTAACCGCCTTCCGACTCAAGGCATCGGCCACCACATTGGCCTTCCCCGGATGATACAAAATAGTGATATCATAATCCTTAAGCAACTCTAACCACCTCCGCTGTCTCAAATTAAGGTCCTTCTGTCTGAATAAGTGCTGAAGGCTGCGATGATCCGTGAACACCTCACATGAGACACCATACAGGTAATGCCTCCAAATCTTCAAAGCATGAACTATAGCTGCTAGCTCCAAATCATGAACAGGGTAGTTCTTCTCGTGGGGCTTCAACTGACGAGAGGCATAAGCAATGACCCTACCATCATGCATCAACACACAACCAATGCCAACTCCTGAGGCATCACAATACACAGTATAAGCATCTGAAGCTGACGGCAGAATCAAAACTGGTGCTGTGGTCAGTGCTATCTTGAGCTTCTGAAAGCTCTCCTCGCACTCCTCGGACCATAAGAAAGAAACACCCTTCTAAGTCAATTTAGTCAAGGGTGAAGCAATAGAAGAGAATCCCTGAATGAAGCGGCGATAATACCCTGCCAATCCCAGAAAGCTACGGATCTCCGTAACTGAGGTCGGTCTGGGCCAACTCTGTACTGCCTCTACCTTCCTCGGATCTACCTGAATACCATCACGGGACACCACTTGTCCTAAGAATGCCACGGTCTCAAGCCAGAACTCGCACTTGGAGAACTTGGGATGAATTCGGGGGCCCAAACGGACCATCTTGAGCCAAAATGAACTGCTGGAATTTGCTGCAATAAATTGCAGGCATGTTGTTCTTCGCGATCGCGGAGTTTTGCAAGCGATCACGTAAGGCAGCGTTTGGGTTTATCGCGATCGCGTAGTGATGTCTGCGATCGCGTAGGCCAATGTCGGAGTGCAGTGCGATCGCGTTTGGGTTCACGCGATCGCGTAAGGTCAAGTTCGGATGCAATGCGATTGCGGGGCTCGAGTTGCGATCGCATAGGGATCTTTGGCTGTTCACTGCGATCGCGTGCCATAGGCTGCGATCGCGTAGAAGAAAAATCAGGCCCCAGGAATGTGTGCATCGCGATAGCGAGCCCAGCGCTACGATCGCGTAGGGTTAATTGGCCCGGCAGTGACTTTAAGTCCAGAAACATTTCAGACGCGGCCTATCACACAAAAGCACCATTGTTGAGCTCCAAGAGAGGAAATTGAAGGGGAAACGTTGGGATATCATCGGAAATCATTGGGGGGTAACTTTCTTGGCCTTAATTCGTTAGTTTATCATGAAATTTGTGATTATTTCACTGTTAATGGAGGATTAATGGAGGGTTTGAGCCCTAGGCCTAAATTATAGAAAATCTTTGGTTTGAATGGGCAAACGGAGTCCGATTTTGATAAATTTTATATGCACGGACTCGTGTTAAGATAAGGAACCCGAATATATAACTTTCGTAATTTTTCGAGAAGCGTACCAAAAGTCAGGTTTTGGCAACTTGTGGGTTTTGGTGTATTTTGAATTGTTTTGATTGGGTAATGCCCAATTGGCCTATTTTGATGTGATTCTATTGATTTTTATCAGATACTACACCTGTAGAGGCCGACATTCGTGGCAACAGAGTTGTCTCTTAGTGGTTTTGTACCGGAGTTGAGGTAAGTGGCTTGTCTAACCTCGTGTGGGGGAACTTTCACCCCTAGGATATTATGTGATAGTTTAAATGCCTTGTACGCGAGGTGATGGGCGTGTACATGTGCTAGTTGTTGTAACACATACTTTACTTGAATTGTCCGATTAGTAATATTACTGCTCTTAGCTGATTAAATCATTACTTTTACCCGGTATTAGTTAGAAATGCATGATTAGCTAGGATTTAACTGTCTAATTGCCTAATTGTCTTACTTGAACTTCTTGATAATTGTTGGCACTAGTTTCGGTGAAGTTGTAGTTAAGCATATTATATTCTCTCTGTGTGTATCTTTATTTGTTGTGTTGGTGGACTGCGGGTTCGATTCCCGGAGATCCCAGGGCTGTGTTTGATTCCCAGAGACCCGTAGTGATATTGTTTGTGGACTGCGAGTTCGATTCCCGGAGATCCGGAGTTATTGATACATTATTGAGATATGGACTGCGGGTTCGATTCCCGGAGATCCGGAGTTATTGATACATTATTGAGATATGGACTGCGGGTTCGATTCCTGGAGATCCTGAGTTATTGATATATTATTGAGATATGGACTGCGTGTTCGATTCCCGAAGATCCTGAGATCATTGTGACACATCTTGAGGTATTGATACATGGGCTGCGGGTTCGATTCCCGGAGACCCAGAGAAACTGTTATCGAGACAGCAGGTTAAATTCCCGTAGCTCCTGGATTGTTGATTATAGAAAGGGACTGTGGGTTCAATTCCCACAGGTCCTGGACTTGTTAATTGAGTTTTGTTACTTGTTGTTAGCTTAATTGTAGACGGTTGCGGTAATCACTTTATTGTTGTTATTTCAGAATTATTATTATTTAAACTGCTTATTTTGGTCATTATCATTATGTTATTGTTCTCTCAGTAGGGCCCTGACCTTCCTCGTCACTACTCCATTGAGGTTAGGCTTGGCACTTACTAAGTACCGTCGTGGTGTACTCATGCTACTCTTATGCACACTTTTGTTGTGCAGATCCAGGTACATCAAGACAGGCTCATACTAGGTGATTCAGCAGCACATTTGGAGACCTCGAGGTATGATCTGCTATGTCCGCGGATCCGGAGGCCCTCCTTCTATTCTGATAATTCTAGCAGATGTTTTTCCTTCTTTTCGTTGTTTTAGATACTCTTTACACGTAGAGCCTCAGTTATATTTCTTTTAGTCTGTGTTACCCGTTGGATTTCGGGTTTTGGTGGCATTTTTATATAGTGTATTGACGAGTGTATGTGCCAAGCGGCATGGAGTACGTTCTTATTATTTCGTTTTTCCGCTATTTCTTATTTGTAGTTCATAACTTGTATATTCCGCAATGTGTTAGGCTTACCTAGTCGCGGGGACTGGGTGCCGTCATGACATGTTCACGATTGGTGAACTAAGGTCGTGACAATTTTCGTCTTTATTTTTTTTTATTTGGCCTCCCTTGATTTTTCTATCTACTAGTAGTATACTTTCCCCGTTTCAATTTATGTGAATCTATTTTTTTTTTAGTTCGTGCCAAAAAGAATGATTGATTTCTTTATTTGGAAATAATTTACCTTTATGTAATAATTTATAGCCACATAAAATAAAGGTGTCTAATTTTACACCACAAAATCAAAAGTCTTCTATCTTTTCTTAAACTCCGTACCCAGTCAAATGAGTTCACATAAATTGAAACAGAGGGAGTATATCTTTTCAAACTCAGCGTAAAGTTAGAAGGAGAAACATGCATTGAATTTGACTAAAATGAATTCATAATTAAGATGAGGATGACTTTAGCTTATTGTTGACAAGTTGGTGGAATTTTAGGAGGGCTGGTTAATATTTTAATTGCAAATATACCATAGGTTATATCACAAATGGAAGAGAAAGTGTGTAATTAAGTCGGTGGTGGAAAAATCAATTTATTGTGGCGTTTGAGAGTGACCTTATATGTTTACGCAAATGACATCAAATTTTCAAGCACATCGAACTCCAAACACATGTACATTACATATAGAAATTTCGCTTTTATCCCTTAGTTCCGTTTCAAATTCAAACTGTGACTTACTGCCAAAAGCCTTGTGTATTTAATATTCTGTATATAATATGACATTTTCATCAGGTACGACAGCCAGTATACTAGTTACTTGGTTTAAAATTAATTCTATACAACTTGCATGATAGAAGGCGAGCCTTGGCAAGTGGTTAAGTTATTGCCACATAACAAGAAAGTTACGGGTTCGAGCCGTAAAAATTGCTTTTTATAAAAATGTAAAATAAGATTGCATACAATAAATCTTTGTAGTCCAATCATTTTCCGAACCCTGCGAATAGTGGGAGCTTAGTTGAGCTACCCCTTAACTTGCTTCATACTGAATTGATAAGTAATTAACCCAATCAAATCTCTTCTGCTTGACACTTGATTAAGTTTAATTAAGTAAATGTATTATTGTTGGCTAGCTAGCTCGCATGGGAATATTTAAGCTAGATGTGTTGACCTTCCACATCATCATGCCACTTACGTGTCATTTGGCGAATATTTTTGTTATATGGAAAGCTTACATAGGAAAGAGGCTAAAATTTGTACGAAAGTTCTAGAAATTATAGAGATTTCCTTAGAAAGACCCTAGAACCCTGTAGAATTGCAAGGGAAGTCCTTAGAAGATTAGCAATATAGAATACTCTAGAGAAGGGACTTACTTGTAAATATTAAGAACTTGTGTAACAATTAGTATTTACACACTAGCCCCTACGGGACTAGTATATCAAGGGGCCATTCATTTGTAAAATCATCAAGCAAACAATTCAAGTTCTATTTAATACAAAAGTTTCCTTTGGCAATTCTTATGTTTCTTACATTCCTTAGCTACCTTTAGTATATTATGGCTGACTTGACACCGCAAGATAGTGAAAAAATTGTGCAAGATTGTGAACGAGTTGCCAAGTGCCGCATGTGCTCTTAGTTTAAAACTAAGGATGTGACATAGTTCTGTCCAATAAACGAGCCAAACTTGAACGTTTAAGGCTTTTGATACACATACGAGCTATACAATATAATAATTAAGCCTTATGTCGCGTTCCTAGTCGTTAATTAAGTACACATGTAGCACTTGATAACTCGCTCACAATCTTGCACAACTTGCTCACGTTCTTGCTATACTAAGTCAGCCTTACTACACTCAAGATCGCTAAGGGAATGATAGAAAGTAAACAAGAGAATTATTAAAGGAAGTTTTGTATTAGAAAGAACTTGAATTGTTTTCTTGGTGAGTTACAAATGAATGGGCCCTATTTATATTAATCACCTAGAGGCTAGTGTGTAAATAATAATTATTCCACAAGTCCTTTCATATTTACAAATAAGTATGCCCTCTAGAATTTTCTACATGACTAGAACATTCCAAGGCTTTTCAAAAGTGTATTTCTACCAAGACCATAAATATCTAGAACTTTTCCAAGAAAATTTTCCATAGCTCCAGGATATTCCACCAGGAGCTAGTATCTATCTTATGTAACCCTTCTATATAACTAACATATATGCCATGTGGCACTTACGTGGAATGATGATATGGCGGGCCATGACACTCTCCCCTACCCAATTTTGTGCCGCCCTTAGCACAAAGCATTGATACGTACGTGTGCATCTCAACTTGGCATCATTGGAGATCTTTGTCCATTAGCAATTATGCCTCATGGGGTGGTTCGCCTTCCCATGTTATAAGGTATTGATCACCTTTTTATTGTCTTTTTTGTAATTTGGACAACTAGCAATGACGGCCTCGATCTCCACCTATCGGATGCCTCTCATTGTTCTTCGATGCTTCCACTCCCTATTTCGATGCCCTCTGTGGTCCCAACATTGCTAGCAAACATGACCCCTCTGCTTGGTGCATCGTTGTGACGACCCGACCCGACGTCTCATGAGTTACTATCCCGTTCTTCCCATTTTCTGTTTCATTATCAGTATTGGGCGCGTTAGAATTTAATTGGAGTGATTTTATTAACAAATGAGACACTTAGTCTCTTTTAAGAAGGGTTAAGTTGAAAAAGTCAATCGGATATTGACTTGTGAGTTAGAGGGCTCAAAATTGATATCCAATGATTCGATTAGCTCCGGGTGATGGTTTAAGGCTTAGGAGCGCAATCGGAAGTAATTTTGGAGGTCCGGTGAAAAAGTTAGCCTATATTGGCGAAGTTAGGATTTTGGGAATTTTCGGTTGATAGGTGATATTTTGATCCGGGAGTCGGAATGCAATTCCGAGAGTTTCAATAGTTTCGTTAGGTAATTTTAGACTTGTTCCCAAAATTTCATTTGATTCGGATGTGTTTAGTCGGGTTCTTTATTGAATGTATGTTCTGGAAGTTTTAGTTTAACTTAAGCTTTGATTTGATGAAATTTGGTGATTTTGATATTATTGATAGTGTTTTGATGGTTCGAGCAAGTTTGAATGAGTTACTAAAATATATCTGTATTTTTGGTTGAGGTCCCGGGGGACTCGGATGTGTTTCGAATGTCCAACGGGTCCTTTTTGGAAGATTTTTGTTGTTTTGAGCATAAATAAGTAATGATCCAAAGGTCCATTTTTAGTTCAAGAGATCGAAATTTGATTTCGAGAATTCTAAAATTTAAATCATAAATTATAGGATTGATCTGAAAAGTTTGGTCTCACTTTATTATGTCGCGATTGGTTTTTTGCATGAAATATGAGTTAATTATTTAACGAGCGAAATAGATATCACACCAAGCTAACAAGCTCTGAATTGTGTTTCGATTTTTATAAATAGGTTTGTATTATTATTTGTGACTCATAGGAACAAAAATCTTCAAATTTCGAGTTCGTATGATAGAGTTATAGCACTTTTAGTGAAAATAAAGCTGTTGTATTTTTTTACAGCACTGTGAACAGTAGTTATGAATAGTGCTCATGAACAGTCCCCATGAAAAGTGCGCATAATAGTATCCGTGAATAGTGTCGTAAAAAGTACCTTGTAACAGTATCCGTGGACAGTACACACGGGTGAATAGTAACACGAGATGAACAGTACTTCCAAAAAATCTGGGCAGAATGTTTATTCATCCGTGAGCTTTCTATTTTCCAACTATTTTCAGTCATTTTGATAGCTTTTGGACAGGGATTGAATGGAGTTTCAACTGAGATCATTTGGAGGTAAGTTTTATGAGTTAAATACATGATTTTATTGAAGAAGTATCCTTGAAATCCATGAAAATATAGACAGATTATAAGAAATTAGGGCTTGAGATTGAAATTCTAAATGGTGATTTGAGGGGGCAAATGGACTTCGATTCTTGTGAATTTGGTATGTATAGACTCGTGGCGAGATGGGATCATAGTGATGTAAACATTTCTTAGTTTTGAGATGTGGGCCCGGGGCTTGGGTTTTGCCAAATCAGTGAATTTTAATATTTTTTCGATTGTTTTCGATTGGGAATTGTCTCTTTAGTATAATGCAATATATTCGTTGTAATTTTGGACAGATTCGTCACATGAGGAAGCAAATTCGAAAGGCAAGTGCATCGCGAAGTAGTCTTTTTGCCTTCTTGATATGAGTAATGATTTTAAATAATATCCTGAGGGTCTGAAACTTGGATTGCACAATGTAGTGCTATGTTCTGGTGAGCCACGGGTTTTATGACGAGCATGAAGTCATTTACAGTTGGGGATTGTGGCATGGTCCATCATGGTTGATATTTTACCACGTGTTTGATAAAGACTTGTTGTTTTTACCATAATTTGGGCTTATTGTCATACTTGGGCTTCGTGCCAATTATTTGAAAACTTTTGTGAATTTCCATCACTAGTTTCCTCACTAATTAAAATATTATTTGGAGTCAGTCCAATTGAATTATACTATTTCATGAACTCAGCTACATTTATACTCAACTCGAGATTTAAATAATATTTATAATGTTGTTTGAGCTGAGCATCATTGTTTTACTAATGCCCATAGGTCTTATGATTATTTTCTGGACTGATTGAGGCCGAGGGCCATATATGAGGATATGTTGAGTGATGTGATGTCACGCCCCAAATCGAGGGACATGACCGGCGCCTGACCGGGTTGCCCCAGTCAAGCGGACCTGGGTGCCTTTCATTCCCACGCGTTACCCCTGTGTTGATTGTTTCTCATTAACCAAATATTTTATCAATAATGACTGATTTCATAATGCATAAACATAACCATGTGATTGATTCACCAACAAGTTCATAATTTATATTTACAACGCCCCATACATATACATAGGCCACAATCCCACAGTTTACATGTCTATAGAGCCTCTAGGATACAAAAGGGAATAAAATACTTGCTGGTAACAAGGCTCCGGCTATACCTTACAAAACCAAAATGAAATCTTAACAAAGGTGGCATGAACCACACAGGGCCCCGAGAAAGAAAGGGGCTCACCAAAACGGGCAGTGGAAGGAGAAGGATACTACCTGCCGATGAGCTGAAGTGCCTGCTACTGATCCACCTACAATCATAACACGAATGTAGCGCCCCGGCAAAAGGGACGTCAGTACACTTGAATTGTACTGGTATGTATGGACAAACTTTGTCCCAAGTAAACTCAAGCCATTGAATTACATCAACAATTAATTAAGCCAACCAACCATGTTTCCACATTTTCCTCATTTCAAATAATTCTCACACAAAGCACTTTCTACGATCAACCAATTTAACAATAACCAATCAATCACGTAAAGCACAAGTAGTCAAACAAAGGGGCAATCGGTGCCCCACAGGTTGCAAACTCTCCTGCTGTCTCCTTTCACAATTTCACATTATTGATTTTTGTATCAATTTTCAATAGCGATTTCGATCGCTTTCCATCCTTATTGCCCCTGACCACCCTTATTACCTCGGCCACCCTTATCACCTCAACCCACACCTTATTTCCTCACGTTGTGGCGCGCAACACGACCCCGCCTTACAGTTTAAAACACAACAATTTCAAACAGTAGATAAGGTACTACACACAGTTTCAACAAGTTCAAATAAGCAACTTGCACATTGTTTCATGTTCTCAATTATTTTTCAAATCAATATCACAACCATGTTACAATATTTCCATAATCAAAAATATTCACACAAGTATGTTCAACAATTTTCCACAATTCAAGTGTTTCATCTCTTTCCACAATAAACAAATTCTCAAGCGTTTCGTTTCTTTTCCACAAGGTGCCATAAAGGCCATCATAACCATTATTCACAATTCTTCACCAATTCCAATTCCTTGTTATCTTTCAATTCATATTTCATACCACACCACATGTATTTTAACATCAATTAGATACCCAACAACAAAATCAACAAATTACACATAATCCCTCAAACTAACACATGCCAAACGAATTGCACACATAAGGGCGATTTCACAAGAATCAAAGTTAGCCATACATACTTGGTGATGAGTTTTCTTCCTACTTTATGCTTACCCAAGATATCCTACTCTTGCCAACCTTGTTCTTGAAGACTCTTATTTCTACTCACTTCTTTTTACTAGAAATCAAGTTCAATAATCATGCATGAGTGTAAAAATTCTATTTTCAAAAACTATTATATGCAAACCTCTCTTTACCCAATTTAAAACTGAAAATCAAAGAAAATAGTTAGGGTTTTTACCTTGAAAAGATTGGGGAAGTTGAATCCTTGCCCTAGGATCCCTTGGAATTAAGTGGTTGGAACAATCTTTGAAGATGAAGAACTTCTCTCTCTAAAACCCCTCTATTCTCTCTCTAATTTTGGTAAGATGATATGATAAAATGAAGAATAAAGGTGTTATATTAAAGAAGAGATCGGATCAAAATGTTACAAAAATCTGGGTCGGGGTGAATCTGCGGTGCACTTTGCGACCGCAGAATCAACATGCGGTCCGCATAGTGACCGCAGAATGGCCTCAAAAATTACTCAAGCTCTGTTACAAAATGCGACCAATATGCGGTCCGCATACCTGATCTGCGGTCGCAAAGTGGACCGCAGATTCACTATGCGATCGCATTTCGACCGCATTATTGACATGGATTTTGGAAAGCTTCTGTTAAACTTTGCGGCAAGAATGCGGTCCGCATAACAGGTTTGCGGTCGCATTCTTGACCGCATATTTGACACTTTTCTGGAAAATTCAATTCTTTACATTTTTGAAACTTATACGCATTCCTAACACATTATTCGGACCATGACACCACATCTACTAGGTTTTATGCACAAAAATTTTATGGGGCCTTACATGTGAGGAGGCTTTCAGGCCTCGAGTGTGATATATAAAGGCTTTAAGGCCTTATGATATAGCGCTTGGGCTGTCGGAGCCCCTCCGGAGTGTGTACATACCCCTAGTGAGTGTAGGGTACCCAGGTGAGTTGGGAGTGGGCTTGAGAGGCTGATGAGTTGGAAGTGAGCCCGAGAGGCTTATATTTTGTGTTGGTGAGTTGGGAGTGAGCTCGTGGGCTGATACTGTGCTGAAGATTTGATATTAACCCCGAGGGGCGAGTTCCTGATTATTCTTTACTTGTTAAAATTAATTGTCTTCACTGTTTTAAAAGAAAATTATCTTATACTCCATGGATTTATTGTATAATTGATTTTACTGCTTGAATTAGCGTTATATGTGCCTTTATTGGATTTTATGCTTTTAGTCATTATTTATTTTTATGACGAAATACATAAATGACTCCTCCAAGTTGTCCTCAACGGTCAGCCAGACACCTCAACTGATATTATTTTCAGTTGGACACCTCAAATTATATTTCAATGTATCACTTAAACACTTTAGAGTGACATGACAAAGTGTGTGTTCTACACTCGCCTGGCAGCAAGTGAATGTTTTTAAAATTATACATATTTCTTTTCTTTTTTTAATTTAACTTGTGGAGCCCACTTTTCCCCTCTTTCTTCTCCAAAATTTTCCTCTTAACCTTAACCCACCATTATCAACACAACTTAACCAAAATAGTGAATGGAGCTTGCCGGAATTAATGGAGCTCTCCGGAATTAATGGAGCTAGTGCCACAATTACATCGTCTACTTCTAAAATTCAACCCAAAAGCAAAGACAACAAAATCAGAAATTCATTGCTAGCGGTCATGGTTGTTGCCGGTGTCCATAGCTATTACCCGCGTCCATGGCTATTACCAAATATAAGGTCATGGCTGTTGCCCCTAGTGGTCATTCTCTATTTATTTCTTTTAGTGTGTTGTATTGCAGGTGTTGTGAAGATATATATTTTTGTTCATGTCTGATCTTTGCTAATTTATTTGGGGTGTACAGACACTTTCTTGAAATGGAAAAGGAGTACAATCTTAAAGATGGAGAAGAAGAGGGGGCAGCTGGGAGGCTAGAGTTTATTTATTATTATTATTTTTTTTATAATAGGTGGCAAATTTTTTAATTAAAATTATACATGGCATTTTTTTATTTGTTCGTTTCACATGAATCTGAGAGTGTATTTCATGCGAGTGGGTTGATGGAGTCGGGTGTTTAATTGACCTACTATATTGAAGGCTTGAAGTGTCCAACTGATTCTGAAGTCAGTTGAGGTGTCTGACTGATCGTTGAGGACAACTTGAATGGGCCATTTATATATTTAGCCTATTTTTATTACTAACTGGGTCGGAGTACTCGCATTACTCCTTGCACCATGTGTGCAGATACAGGCAGAGCTAAGTTCGCTCCTGAGCACTGATTCTTTCCAGACCAGTCGGTGACTAGGAGTTACGAGGTAGCTGTTGACATCCGCAACCCTGTTTCCTCCCTTATCTTTTGTTATTTATGATATTTTCGGACTTGTAAGATATTAGTAAACTCTATAGTAGCTCATGACTTGTGATACCCCAATTTTAGGTTGAGTTGGGATGGTTTTCCGTGTTTTATCATGTTTATTTCACATTTATGACTATATCGTCTATGATTTAGGCTTATTCCCACTGAGTAATTAATAAGAGATATGCTATTTTGTTGTTGGCTGGCCTTGCCCTCACGAGAGGTGCCATCACGACCGAGTTGGGATTTTGGGTCGTGACAAGTTGGTATCAGAGCCTAAGTTACATAGGTCTCACGAGTCAGGAGCAAGTTTAGTAAAGTCTCGAGGATTGGTACGGAGGTGTCTGTATTTATCCTCGAGAGGCTGTAGAAACTTTAGGAAAACTTCGCATTCTTGAATTCTTATCATGCGTCCTTGATTCAGCTTGAAATGTAATTCTTGAAATTCCTTTCGCGCGTTTGCATGTGCGCATGAGCACTCAATATCATATGTGCCTTGATGGCTTGTGATTCACTGATTGAGGCGCGAGACGTGATCTCTATGAGTTGATGTTGGGACAGTTTGAAGGACTTGAGACCAGATCTTTTCCTACAGCTTGAGCACCGAGGTGCTTATTGTGTGAGCAACTGTTTTCCGGTAAAGTCCCTATTAGTGGGAATGACGACCGGGTAGCTAGGTGATGGGTATGTTAGTACTACGAGATGTTTCTATATGACTTGGAAGTGTCGAGGAAGATCTGATGGATGATAGGTTAACTATTAAGTGTATGATTTTTATTGTGATTAGAGGTATATCTTTGGGTTATGGGCGTGTGAACAATCTTTTTATGTCTCCTATTTGGAGTGAAGTAAATTTCATGTTACGGTATGAGTTTAGAATCTGGAAGATTAAGTGATTTTTTAATATGTATGGCAGTGGAAGGTATACAAAAATACTAACTAAAGGTAAAGCTAGTGGGTAATTGGCTTATAAGGGGAATCTATTTGTCGTACTAGTTAGATAAGTCTGGGAGCTGAGATCGCTTCTGTAAATGTATTATGACGAAATCGTTGAGTCAAGGGGAGCACCTTGAAGGTTGAAAACATTAAAGAGTGAATATGTTCTTACTCAGTTGAATAGCCCAATAATGGAGGATTGAAAGGTATTTTCTATGTGTTATGATTCAAATAGGTGCAACGCATGTCCAAGTATCGATTTTAAGAATATAATACATGTAATATTGAGATTAGTGTTGTTGATATACATTGTGATGCTTTGTCAAGTTGTGCATGTGTTGTTAGGATGTTTTTGGTGATTCTCTAGCAGGTGGATCGACCCAATTACAGGGGAAACTCTGCCAAAATTTTTGAAAAATTTGGGACTTAGTAAAATAAAGATTGACGCCTAAAGAGCGGGCTTAACTATTGTGTGAGTAAATGCATGAATTGTAGAAGAGTTAAAATTCCAGATAATTTGTATTTTCTACAAGCTTATGAAGGAGTGAGTTTAATATCACTATGGTATTGCGACAACAACAGATTACATGCGTTGTGATTTATTAAGTGCGTTTTGATCTATGTCTTTGAGCCATGTTGGGGAGTTTGCTATTAAATAAGTTGATTGCACAATTATATGCTATATTGGTTCGAGTTTGACGCAAGCTGTGGAATCAGTTTCGATTGTGGAAATTGGGCCGAGAATGGCAGGAGTGAAGAAAAAAAAATTCGATGAGATGTCATGAGCTCGAATGGGCAGGAAATAAGTTTTGATGTTTACAATAAGTTGGTATTGTCTTCAGCGTCACCTAATATTGGTGTTTTGTAAAAAAAGATGTTTTGCGTCCTAGTTAATAATTCTTGATAGCTCTTCAGCGTTAGTGCGACCGATGGTTTGGAGGTACGCTCCAGATGTTGTTCTGGTATGTTGTGGGAGTGTGTCCCACGGGAAGATTATATAAGTGTGTCATGTGATCACTTGATTGATTAAAGTGTAAACCAAGTATGAAGTTTTAGATGGTGTCGTTAATTTAAAGATTCATGCCTGGAGGGCACTTGGCATATTGGGTTGTGAATTGGGGAAGGATACTCCAATTGTGATGGTTGTTCTTGTGTTTTATAAAGAAAATGTAAGTTATGGACCTTTGAAAGGTTATTAGACTAGTTCAGTGTGAACAGAATCAATTTGAAGTCGGTGGATAGATTTAATGTGAATAATCGTTGTATATCAGGCCAGATGTGTTCATTTTTGTAACGATGTTATCATGGAGGAGTAGTTAGGTTGATGTTTCTTTGTAAGATATTTGGCGTAGTGATGCATTGCGTTGTGTCGGTTGTGAGATGGCTTGAGAAATTGCTATGTGTTGAGAATATGCATAGGAATGACGTCATATGAGCATTTTGGCTCTTGAAACTCAAATTGTACATCGCACCTCAGTTGTGCTTGATTTTTGTAGCTGATAACGCTATATGTCCCTCAGAGATATTATTATGCACTCAGCATGCGTATGACAGATACTCGATACTATGTTGTAATGAGCAAATTTGGCTCGATATGCATCTCCTTATGTGAGATCTATATGTGGATTGGGTGGCACGCCTCCATGGGTATGTTATCTGGATCGGGTTGCACTCCGCAACAGTGTGATGTTGAGCATAGTTTTCTATATACTATTTTGTATGACATGCTTCCTATTTTATAAGGAAAGTACGTATTAGCGCGCATGATTAGTAATTCCTTTCAGAGTTCATTTTGCTTTTGTGTCGTATTTGAATTAGTATCCTATTGGCATATTGGGACACCATATGCGGCTTTTGATTATATCTAAGGTGGCTTATTGCCTGGGCAGTTTGTAATGGGTGAGACGAGATCATTTTATTCGAGAAAAGTGCAATCTGAGTATATAAAGTAAATTAAGGGGCTAAGACCATTGTTTGGTTCAGAATGAGGTGATAGTTCTTACAAGAAGTATAGACCCAATGAATTGTTGATTCCGCTGTGTTATGAATTTAAAAAGATCTTATCCGTCATGTCGGTATTGTTAGAATTTGAACAAGACCTATGTATGTCATGCAGAGCATGGGATGTGTAATGATATTTCTTCTAGAGGGAATCAATGGAAGTTCTTGACTAATTGAGTACATAAATGTTCCTGGTTCGGAAGGGGAGGTGAAGTCCTCATGTTACCTTAGGATGATATGGTATATGCGATATGTTGTGAAGGATTGAGAATTGCGTGTGTAAGGTTATGGTTCAGTTCTAAATGGAAATTCATAACATTCTTAGGCAGTACATGGAGCTTTAGGTGATTAGAGAAATGAGCTTCAGATGATTAGGGTGAATGGTCTTTAGATGATTAAGGAAATTGTATATCAAATCATAGTGATTTGTAGAGGTTATATGTTTCAGAAAAAGGCTAATGTGATTAAGTTGATGGCACTTCAATAGTATTGCGACACTTTTAAGGCTGGATCGACTACTAATCTTCGAGTTGCTTGTATGGCACATGAAAATTTTAGAGTATTTATCGTGGAAGGAATGGGTATTAAAGGTGTGCATGTATTCACACAATGGGAATTGGGGTCAGGTATGATGATGCATGTGCTATATGGAGTTGGAGACTGAGAGTTCTCATGTACATGCTATATTTTAGTTGTGGACCATGTGCGTCGGTACTGTTTAGCGGCTATCAAGATTTGGAGGCTCAAGGGGATCTTAACTTACTGGTATGTTAGATTTTGTATGTGATGTTAGAATTTAGACTGGTTCTCTTAGCATCGGGCAATTCTGAACTATTGTGCCACAAGCTATGCCCGAAATACCATGGGTTGAGTGGTGATGTGAGTTGGATTATGTTCTATCAGGTTTAAACATGGTATGTGTTATTTGTTTCACCTTGGGTGTAATGATTTGCTCTGGCTCCAGCCAACAATTGAGCACGATTGTCGATTTCAAGCACATGACTTGAGGTGTATCATGTGGAGTAGTATTTGGATAAGATCGCGCGTTGCATCAAAGCTCTGTGGAAACATGACATTGCGGGTCAAATTTGTTTGTCCTATTTCTATGATGTGAGACATGGTCTTAGCCTTGTGTTGTGGCAGTACTAGTGAGTTTGAGGTACAACTCTCTCAATTGAGTCATTTTCATGATTTGAGTATGTTCGAACCATTTCTTATTGGTGCGCATATTATGCAAGTTGTGTCTTAGGCCTGTATTGAGGTGTCATATCACCAGAGTGGTGTGTTGGATTCAAGGTGATCGTTGGGGTCATTGAGGATTATGAACAGATTTGATTTCAGTTTGTTAGAAGGACAATAGCGAGGTTCGTCTTGGAAATATTTTGTGGTCTTAGTCAAAAGGGGAGTGGCTTCATAATTGGTTGATCTGAAAAATGAGTATGGTTTGCTGCGTATCTCATTTATCGTTGGTAGTATATGAAAGTGTTGGAATAGGACTTTAGCTAATAAGGCATTTTCTATAGGTATTTGGTTATTGTGGGCAACTTTTGTGAATAGAAGTTATCATTTCGAGTGCTTGGATTATGCGGTATATCATATTATTTCACCCGAGGTTACAGGTATGTGTTATTACAGCTGGTTCGAGACTATTCAAGTATAGGTGTGAGGTTTTGATCATATTGATGGTTTCAGAAGTAAAAAGGCAGTTCTATGATTTATGGGCTAGACTGGATTGTGTAAATTTGATTTAAATGTGTTATCGGGCCTATATGAGATAGGGAAATGTGGGATACCCCATGGTATATTCTTATTAAGGTTATTCAACTATTTGTTGGCTTTTAGGATGACTCTGGGTATGCTCGAGGACGAGCGTTTGTTTAAGTTGGGGAGTGTGAGCACGTGATTTTTGCCTTATATGAGAATTACTCCCAAAAATATATATATATATATATATATATATATATATATATATATATATATATATATATATATATATATATATATATATATATATATATATATATATATATATATATATATATATATATATATATATATATATATATATATATATATATATATATATATATATATATATATATATATATATATATATATATATATATATATCGCATTTGCATTTAGGATTTAATTCTACAATTAGGAGTAATTAATTTTATCTTACAAAAATGAAAATCACAAAAATAGGCATTTTTTGCATTTTAGCCTTTAATGTCCAAATTGTGTGATTGTATTTTAATTACCATTTAAAATTAGGTGACAATTATTATTATGATATTAGTATTTCAAGATAATTTTAGTTTTTATAAATTAATCTTAGTATATTGGGCTTTATTAATTAGGAAGTTGAATAATGGAGAAGAACAAAATAGAAAAAATTTGGATTGGGCCATCTTGCAAATTAAGTTACAAGCCCAATCCTAAGAACCCTTACCCAACCCAAAACCCCTTGGCCCAAGAAGAAAATTTCAGATTTTTTTAGCAAAAAATAATCATAATTACATGACATAAAGTAGTGGGGGGCAAGGAAATCAAGGAAGAAAACAAGGAGAGGAAAACATGGATTAGTGGGTTTTCTTTAAATTAAAAAAATATTTTCTTTTTAATAAAAAATCTGAAAATTTTCGAAATTCTTGCCTATAAATAGAAGAGAAGATTTATGAAAAAGAGTGTGGAAAAAAGAGAGGAAAAATAGGAAGAGAAGTAAAAATAAAAAAATTCCCTGCTGTAGTATACACTCGATATACATTCTGGACACAGAAGTATACATGGCAAAAATTTTAATTTTTGAGAGTTTCTTTTGAGAGTTTCTTTTGAGAATTGAAAAGAGTTCAAAGATAGAAATACAAAACAAAGAGAAAATCTGGAATATATTTTTCTTTTCTATTTTTTTTTACTGGTTTTTGTTTTTCTCCGTATTGCTGGGATTTTCGGGATTGAGGTGTTGAAGCTACTGCTGGTTGTTGCTGTGATATTGCTGTGTTGTTATTTGTTGTGTTGATCACCGGTGTTCTTCTCTTTCCAATATCAGGTACATACCTAATCATGTTTAAATGATAAGATGAATACATGGGAAAGATGCGGATTTTTGTTGAAATTTTAAATAGTTTTTCTATCTTCTTTTACAGATTATGTTTTAATAAATTCCGTATTAATATTTTGTAAATTTTGTGATAACTTTAAATAATTAAGCCTTATTGTAGCAATAATAATTCACTTCTAAAAATGGTTATTAAATAGTATAGTTATAAATGTGTTTATTAATATTCAAATTGTTTAGGAAGAATGAATTACTTTTTTGTTAATCGAATTAATTAGAATTTCTTTAATATTGTCTTTAATAAACTAAGTTGTTAATATGTAGTTAAGTTCAATAAAAATGCGAATTTTAATTATTTTGTGTAAATTAGGCATTTAGGTACGATTTCAATTTTTAATAACACAAGAATTGTTTCTTTTTAAGTTTAACCATCTCAAAATATTGGCGTAAATAATTAAGGTTGATTTTGGTTTTGGAAAATAGTTGTAAATAGGTAATATCAAGGGTTTAATTCAAAAATAGTAAAAAATTAAAAAATATGAGTCTAAATTAGTTATAAGAGTGGTTTAGCTCGTACATATATTAGTTGTTGGTTTTGCACTTTTATTTTCAGTTTTAATTTAAGTAATGTCTATTTTTTTTAAATATTTGTCCAAATGTAGCAAATAAAATATTTTTCTTTAAGTATGTAATCAATTAGGATTTTTGTTGTTTTAAAAAAACGAATTTAAATAAAAATTACAATTGATTTGTGATTTCTGTTTTTTTTATAAACTTAGTTTTAAATAATTGGGGATAAATAATTTTATTATCATGCAAGCTTTAATGTTATTATAGTTTTTGATAATTTTGAATAAATAATTTTATTGGTCTTTTTTTTATATTACCATTCAAGCTTTAATATTGTTTTAGTTAGTTTCTTTTATTAAGTTAAGAAATTTAGTATTTATAAACTGATAATAATAATAATAATAAAATAATTCCGAAAAAAAAAAATTTTTTTTTGTTTAAACATAGATTAAAATCTGTTCCATTAAGTTTTTTTTTTGTCATAAATAAGATAAGTATTGCATTATTAATTTCTAAATTAATTATGAGATTTCTTTATTTATAAAAACTAAAAATAGGAAATGTAGTCATTTTAGAATTATATTGTTAATAAAAGTGAGATGAGCCTCGCCGACTAAATACACAATTGCGGGGCCCTCAAATTAATTGTAAAAACTTAGACTCGGGAAGACCGTTTAGTGAATTTCACGGTCTTTCCCAAAGTTAATAAAGACGATAGAACCTTTAGGCACGATTTGTAAATAAATTACTTTCCTAAATACGGGTGCGCATTTATGTGACCCAAATCTTACTCTCGGCGAAACTGAAATGCATTAAAGTCACAGGCGTACCGGTTGCGGTGTGACTTGAAATGTGTTTTCGTGACGTCGTAATTCTTCTAAAATTAAAAGGCGGAACATTAAAAGCACCTAGTTAAAATATAAAAAGAAATCGGATAAAAGCAAAAAGAGCAGTTGAGCGACCGTGCTAAAACCACGGAATTCGGGAGTGCCTAACACCTTCTCCCGGATTAACAGAATTCCTTATCCAGGTTTCTAGTTTCGCAGACTGTAATACAGAGTCATAAATTTCGTCGGTTCGGGATTAACCGGTGACTTGGGACACCATTATTTTTCCCAGTGGCGACTCTGAAAAATTAAATAAATTGATCCCGTTCCGACTGTCCTTTAAGTGGAAAAACTCCTTCACTGATTATTATTATATTCCTTCTCGGGGTGTAGTATTAAACAGTGGCACATTTACATTTATACGTTACATTTATGTGTGGTGAAAAAGGGAGGTGTGACAGCTCTGGCGACTCTGCTGGGGACCCCAACCCCGAACCTCGGTTTCAGGGTTTAAGAACTCGAGCTCCTTAGAATTGCCGTTCGCGTTATTGTTTGACTTCATTATATGATTTGAACAACATGCTATATGCTTTATCGCTTTGATATTGTGTGAATTGTATATAAAATTGTGCCGAAAACCTTTCTCTCTTCGCCCCCGGGGATGTGCTTACTGGTTGAGACTCCTCTTTCTGTTAAAGTCACCTTAAATTAAGAAAAACAGAGGCCGGATAAGTTACAAAGCCGATTGACTCCGCGGGTCACCGGTACGTAGCCCCCTCCTCGATTCGAGTTGTCCGCTCGGGTACACGGTCTAGCACTCTATGAAACCGTAAGATTTTGAACATAGGTCTAGGACGATTATTAGCATCATATTTGACTTAGGGGACTCAACACAGGGGTTGGGTCCGTCTAGGACAGGTGACCCGGTATTGGAAAAGACCGAGCATCTTATGTGTTGCATTTTTATTGTCCTTGATCGTTATGCGGACCGGCGGAAATCCCGAGGTTAGAAAAATTGTTGAAAAAGAAAATAAAGAGAGAGGAAAATAAGAGTTATAGAAAATAGGTATCCGGAAAATTAGAAAATTTGAAAAAAAATAGGTAGAACAGTTTTGTTGAAATAATTGGTCAATTAATCTGACCGAACTACGCAGGTTTGATTCTCGTCATTAGGTGGAATACGTAGGCAACCCTCATCGGGTCCAACCACCCCTAAAAAAAAAAACAAAAAAAAAATGTGTGTTTAATTTTGTCAATAAAATCGAAGTGACGTTGTTTTTGAAAATAGCCGAATGTTCCGAAAGGACGCCGGAAGGCTATTTTTTGCAAAAATAGCCGCTTTGAATCATTTTTTAATAATTTACGGGCACAACCTTGAAATATTCCTTGTGGAAATGTTGCAAGGCCCTAGCCGCAAAATCAAGTCCGGGTTCATACCCTTTTTGCAAAAAATAACCAAAAAAAAAAAATGTCAAATTTTTTTTATTTTGTTATAAATAAGTCGGGTGATGCTATTCTTGCTCAAAATATGCCGAATGTCCCTCAAAAAGACACCGGAAGGTCGTTTTTGCAAGAATAGCCACTTTGAGTCATTTTAAATAATTTGCGGGCATAGCCTTGAAATGTTCCCTCGCAGAAATGTTGAAAGGCTGTATCCGCAAAATTAAGTTTGAGTCATTGCTCAACTTTTCAAAAATATTCAATTTATCAAATAAGCCATTACATGGCCCGTGTTTGCATAAATAGCCACATTTGGCATTTTAACTTCCTCAGTCTTGTGTTGGCCTGTGTCGGTGCTGAACGATGCCCCATAGGTCCCAGGATGAGGAATTTTGAATTTGTATTTTTCTTAAATAAAATTTTGCAAAAAGAGCCAGTTTGTCTAAATAAGCCATTACATGGCCAATTTATGAAAAATAGTCTTATGTTGGTTTATGGTGATGCCGAACGATGCCCCATGAACCACATGATAAAAAAAAATTTCAAGTTTATCTTTCTTTTATAAATATTGCAAAAATAGTCATTTTGTCAAATAAGCCATTATATGGCCAATTTTGTAGAAAATAGTCATAATGGACACCAAAAATATATATTCTTATAGAAATCTCCGGCACATGGTGTAAGTTTGTAGTTGGAATCGGCTTCTATAATTTTCCTTCAAAAAAAAAAAAAAATGAAAAAATGAAAAAAAATCAAATAAACATCTCTTTATTTCTTGCATTAATTTGCAAGAACTACGCTCGGTATGATTCATGCGGGGTCATGATACGTAGGCAATCCACATAGGATTCGACCATATCCATAACCAAAAAGAAAAAAAATGAAAAACTACAAAAGAAAAAGAAAATGAGAAATAAAAAAAAAAAAAAAAAAACACAAAGGAAATCAATAAGTGGAATACCTTAACGCTAACACGGTGGTTTCGTTTTGCTAATTCAGAAAGTTGAGGTGGTTGGTTGTGGTAAAAAAGATCCAAGGAAAATGATAACCGACATCGAAGCTGTTACGAGTGTTGAAGAGACTCAGGGTCGGAAAGTTCAACAAGGGCCTACTGTGGTTGAGGAAAACAGAACATTGAAACAACAAATGACCAAAATGCGTCAAGCATGGGTCAATGGCCAAGGACAGCCTTCTCATGAGTCACAATCTGCTATACAGCAAGAATAGTACCACTCTCTCGAGTACCACTCATACTCGTTTGATCTTCCTACAAACATTGAGAAGCTTACCCGAAAGAAGGTACATGAAGAAATGGCCCAAAGATTGCAGAGATTAGAGCAACGGCTGAAAAAACGCAAGAAGTGGCTAGGATGCCATGCTTGTCAATTGGGAAGGCGCTCCGTCTCTTGGAGTTTTGGTGGTATATTTTGGTGTCATCTCTTTTGCCCGGGTTATTTCAGGGTTGTAATCCGGACGTTGTCTTGAGAGTCAAAACCCTTCTATCTTTCCACTTTGCTTTGTTTAGTAATAAATTTGTTTAGTGCTGTCTAGGTTTGTAATTCTAGTCTAGTCTGTTCGTTTTGTTGTTCGTTTTGTTTCAACCCATCAGTTTAGTACAACTCTTTGTTTCCCATCATTCCTAGTCATTCCATTTCTGATCACTTTGCATTTCTTCTCATACTGACTTTAGCAACATGACATGCACATAATTCTAAGCCTGGTTTTTAAAAGTCAATGAAACAATGTTGAAGATGTAATGATACTCGGAAGAAACATTGGAATACTGTGAAGCCGGAATCAAGTGAAAACTGGAAAGGGTAACATAAAAAATGCCTTGGAAATGCATCATCGGTTAAAAGCCAAAGGCAAAAGTACCCCAAAGCTAAAGGAACCATTCGTGGTATCGGGATTGTTGCCCAATGGCACTAAGAGTCGTCAAGGCAAAATGTGAATCAAAGGTGTTTAACCATATAGTTTGTACTTGGTAGGTTTTGAAGATTGGAATGACGAAGGCGTTTCGTTCGGCTATCCAAACACTTTGTCCATTGCTACCCCTTTGAGCCATATTATATTTTCTTTCATATCCCTCTTTCGGAATCAACAACAAAAATTGAGGATTGAGCAAGAAACAAAAGAAAAAAAAGAAGAAAAAGAAAAATGGAAAAAAAGAGAGGAAAAATAGGAAGAGAAGTAAAAATAAAAAAATTTCCTGCTGTAGTATACACTCGATATACATTCTGGACACAGAAGTATACATGGCGAAAAATTCAATTTTTGAGAGTTTCTTTTGAGAAGTGAAAAGAGTTCAAAGCTAGAAAGCCAAAACAAAGAGAAAATCTAGAATATATTTTTCTTTTCTATTTTTTACTGTTTTTTTTTTTGTTTTTCTCCGTATTGCTGGGATTTTCGGGATTGAGGTGTTGAAGCTACTGCTGGTTGTTACTGTTGTTGTTGATGTATTTTCACCGCCTTGTTGATTTGCCATTTTCCCATTCCTTTCAAAACCAGGTACACTTCTCTACAATTGAAGTTGTATTGATGATTTGGATGAAATAAAAATGAAGATTCATTTTAAGTTTTCGTGTTAACAAATGTGTACTGTTAGCTTAATAGTTGTAGTGTTAGTTTGAATTTGAAGTTTATTTGTAGTGTATTACAATAGATTGCAGAGAAAAAAAAATAAAACACAAAAGATGTAATAGCTTAGTGATAGAATAAGTAGTATAATAGTAGTATCGTAGTAGTAATAGCATATCACTTAGTTTAATTAGGTAAAAACATTAAAACATAAGTTAGCATATCATAAGTTCCCAAATCGTTAACTGTTCTTCCCAATAGTCTCATAAGCCATGATCACGTAGATAATCATCTGGTGTGGATCTACATTTTAGTATAAGTAAGTTTTAGAAGATAAAAGACATTAGTTCAAGTCAAGCATAACTGATTTAATAACGTTGTAATGAACTAAGTCACTGTAAATTCCACTGTTTGATCCTGTTTAAACCCTTAAATCGCTTAGATATAGAGACTCATATAGTTATTGCTTACATAATTAGTCTGCTTTGTGAATCTAGGTTCAAATCCGATTGAGTTTTAAAAGGGAAAATAATTAGATATTGAAGCAATTCAATTAGGATGAACCGGTGATGATGAGAGGTATAGCTCGCAATGAAACTGGTAATATAGCAAACATCTGTGATTAATCGTTTAGTTTCTCTTTTGATGCTGTGAATAATTAGTTAAATCACTTTAATTTCCTAGTTAAGTAGGTTGTGTTCTAGAATACCTCCTTAGCAAATAATTAGATATTAGTATAAATTCTTAGTTTTGAGCGTATAGTGATAACAATGGATTGAGCTCTTCATGTACATAGTCCATTAACTTAAGACTACTGTTTTTGTGTACTGGTTTCCTTATTAATAAATAAAGGTGATTTGATTTCATTTCCAATTATGAGTATTTATTTCTTTATATGAATTTTGTGTTATACTCTTTGTTATTACAATTTGGTTCGGACCCTATGTGTAACGTGGGCATGAACTGCCATACGAAACTGACTGGTCCATTGAAAGAAAGCCTGAAGACCGCCTGGGCTTTAAGGCCTGGGCTTCGCCCATTGCCGATCTAATTAATTGACGTGAAGGTCCAGGCCCAAATAACAATAGAAATCGAAAGGGCCGGGAATGCTTAGTATTAGGAAACGATTAAGGAAAAAACACAATTAGAGAGACGTAGTATACACTTCTTAGGATCGAACTTTAAAATTGAATTGGGACGAGCCTCGCCCAACGTTAATCAAGCGGGGCCCCCATTTAGTAATAAGATAATAAAGTAGACTCGGGAAAGCTAATAGCGAATTCCATAGCTTCTCCCAAAAGATTTAAAAGCCGATAGACGTTATTTAGGGCACGATTTAACGTACTTTCCTATGAACGAGTGTGCACTTGGTGCGACTCAAATCCAAATCCCGGCAAAGCTGAAATACACCGAAAGTCACAGGCGTACTGGTTGCGGTGTGACTCGAGGCGTGTTTTCGCGATGCCGCAAATTCTCTAAAAAATAATACTTAATGTAAAAAGCACTATATGTTGTTAAAATCTGTAATTAAGTCAAACAAGAGTCGGGAACGACAATTGAGCGACCGTGCTAAAACCACGGAACCCGGGAATGCCTAACACCTTCTCCCGGGTTAACAGAGTTCCTTATCCGGATCTTTGCTTCGCAGACATTTTTAAGAGTCAAAATTCCTCGGATTCGGGATTAACCGGTGACTTGGGACACCATTATCATTCCCAAGTGGCGACTATGATTAATCTCAATAAAATCCCGAACCGATTGTCCTTTAATTGGAAAAACTCCTTCCCTTACGTTATTTTTATCCGTTTCGGATATTTGAGCATCGGGGTATACCCTACAAGCGTATTTATATTTATGCTTATGTGGGGTAGTAAAAAGGGAGGTGTGACAGGGAGAATGTGATGACCCGACCCCTCGTCTTGTGAATTACTACACCGTTATTCTTATTTTCTGCTTCCTTATGTTTCATTATCGGTATTGGGTGCGTTAGAATTTAATTTGAGTGATTTAATTAAAAAATGAGACAATTAGTCTCTTTTAAGAAGTCTTAAGTTAGAAAAGTCAACCGGATGTTAATTTATGAGTTAGAGGGCTCGAAATTGAATTCCAATGATTTGGTTAGCTCCGAGTAATGATTTAAGGCTTAGAAGCGCAATCGGAAGTAATTTTGGAGGTCCGGTAAAGAAGTTAGCCTATTTTGGCGATTTTCGGTTGATAGGTGATATTTGACCGGGGAGTCGGAATGGAATTCTGAGAGTTTCAATAGCTTCGTTAGGTTATTTTAGAGTTGTGCCCAAAATTTCAGTTGATTCGGAGGTGTTTAGGTCGAGTTTTTGATTGAATGCAAGTTTTGGAAGTTTTAGTTTAACTTAAGCTTTGATTTGATGAATTTGGTGATTTTGATGTTAACGATAGTGTTTTGATGATTTGAGCAAGTTTGAATGAGGTACTAAAACATATTTGTACTTTTGGTTAAGGTCCCGGGGGACTCCGGTGTGTTTCGGATGGGTCATTTTTGGAAGATTTTTGTTGTTTTAAGCATAAACATGTAATGATCCAAGGTCCATTTTCAGTTCAAGAGATTGAAATTTGATTTTGAGACTTCCAGAATTTAAACCATGAATTATAGGACTATATGAAAAGTTTGATCTAATTTTATCAAGTCGCGATTGAGTTTTTGGCACGAAACACGAGTTAATTATTTAACAAGCAAAATGGATATCGAACAAAGCTAATGAGCTCCGAATTGTGTTTCGATTGAAGAAATAGGTTTATATTATTATTTGTGACTCATAGCAACAAGAATCGTCTAGTTCCAAGTTCGTATGATTGAGTTATAGCACTTTTAGTGAAAATAAAGCTGCTGCATTTTTTTACAACACTGTGAACAGTAGTTATGAATAGCGCTCATGAACAATACCCATGAACAGTGCCCCATAACAGTAACCGTTAATAGTGCCCTAAATAGTACTCCATAATAGTATTCGTGAACAATACCGTAACAGTACCCCATTAATAGTACACATGGGTGAACGGTAACATGTGGTGAACAGTACTTCCGAAAAATTCTTGGCAGAATGTTTATTCATCTGCGAACTCTCCATTTTTTCACCATTTTCAGTCATTTTGAGAGCTTTTGGACGGGGATTGAAGGGAGTTTCAACGGAGATCGATTGGAGGTAAGTTTTAAAGTTAAATACATGATTTTATTGAAGAATCATCCTTGAAATCCATGAAAACATATCCAAATTATAAGAAATTAGGGCTTGAGATTGAAATTCTAAAATGGTGGTTTGAGGGGGCAAATTGACTTCAATTCTTGTGAATTTTGTATGTATAGACTCGTTGCAAGATAAGCATCATATTGATGTAAAAAATTTGAGTTTTGAGACGTGGTCCTGGGGCTCGGGTTTTGCCAAATCCATGAATTTTATGCCCCTGCATCCTCATCACTCTGTTATCCCGGATGGTGACATCTCGAGCATCACCATGCCGAACCTTGTCATGAAGATCCAGCAAATAAGGGTCATCAAACTGTCGCTCCTTGATACGATCAAATAGAGAAGACCGAGAAACCACACAGGCCAGAACCCGGCTGGCTCCGAAAGATCCAATCTAACAAACTGCCTCGCCAAAGCCTGAACATACATCGCCATAGGTCTCTCTGAAGCTGGTAGATATGCCAAACTTCCCAAAATCTCCGCCCGGCGACTCAAGGCATTGGCAACCACATTGGCCTTGCCCGTGTGATAAAGAATAGTAATATCATAATCCTTCAACAGCTCCAACCATCTCCTCTGACGCATGTTCAGGTCCTTCTGCTTAAGCAAGTGCTGCAAGCTCCGATGATTAGTGTAAATCTCATAAGGAACCCCATACAAATAATGACGCCAAATCTTCAAGGCGTGAACAATGGAAGCTAGCTCAAGATAGTGGACATGGTAGTTCTTTTCATGCACCTTCAGCTATCGGGACGTGTAGGCAATCACCCTACCGTCCTTCATCAATACTGCTCCGAGTCCAACCCGTGAGGCATCACAATATACTGTATAAGACCCCGAACCAGTAGGCAAAATCAAGATAGGGGCCGAAGTCAGAGCTATCTTGAGCTTTTGGAAGCTCACCTCACACTCCTCTGCCCACTGAAAAGGGGCACCATTTTGGGTCAATCTGGTCATAGGTGTTGCGATCGAAGAGAATCCCTCCACAAAGCGACGGTAATAACCCACCAAACCAAGGAAGCTACGAATCTCAGTAGCTGAGGAGAGCCTGGGCCAACCCTGCACGGCCTCCACCTTCCTCAGATCCACTCGAATACCCTCGCTCAATGCCACGTGGCCTAGAAATGCCACCGAACTCAACCAAAAGTCGCATTTAGAGAACTTTGCTTATAATTTCTTCTCCCTCAGAGTCTGAAGCACTATCCTCAGGTGCTGCTCGTGCTCTTCCCGGCTCCAAGAATATACCAAAATATCATTAATGAAAATAATCACGAACAAGTCAAGATATGGCCTGAATACACTATGCATCAAATTCATAAAAGCTGCTGGGGCATTAGTCAGCCCGAAAGACATAACGAGGAACTCATAGTGACCATACTGAGTCTTGAAGGCAGTCTTAAGGATATCTTGCTCCCGAATCTTCAGCTGATGATAACTAGAGCGCAAATTAATCTTGGAGAACACCTGTGCGCCCTGTAGCTGGTCAAATAAGTCATCAATACGTGTCAAAGGATACCGGTTCTTCACTGTAACATTTTTCAACTGGCGATAGTCAATACACATACGCATAAAACCATATTTCTTCTTCATAAACAACACATGTGCACCCCAAGGTGAAGCACGGGGTCAAATGAAACCCTTACCCAACAACTCCTATAACTGATCCTTCAACTCCTTCAACTCAGGAGGAGCCATGCGGTACAGAGGAATAGAAAGGGCTGAGTGCCCGATAATAAGTCAATACCAAAATCGATATCTCTGTCGGGCGGCATGCCCAGGAGATCAGCTGGAAATACATCAGAGAAATCACGTACCACTGGGATAGAATCAATAGAAGGAGTGTCAACACTGACATCCCTCACAAAAGCTAGATAAGCAGCACACCCCTTCTTAACCACACACTGAGCTTTGATAAAGGAAATAAAACGGTTGGGGGTGTGATCTAGAGTACCACTCCACTCAATACGTGGAATGCTTGGCATAGCCAACATCACAATCTTGGCGTTACAATCAAGAATAGCATAGTGGGGTGACAACCAGTCCATGCCCAGAATAATATCAAAATCTACCATACCGAGCAACAAAAGATCAGCTCTGGTCTCAAAACCACAAATAGTGACCAAACACGACCGATACACATGGTCCAGAACCAAAGAATCTCCCACAGAGTAGAAACATAAACCAGGGCACTCAAAGAATCCCGAGGCACACCCAAATGTGAAGCAAAATAAGAGGACACATATGAAAAAGTAGAACCAGGATCGAGTAGAACCGATGCCTCTCTGTGACTAACCAAGATAATACATGTGATAACAGAATCGGAGGTGATAGCTGCAGCGCAATTAGGAATAGAATAAAATCTATCCTGACCTCTCCCTCGAGGGCAGCCTCTATCACCCTAATCCCCGTCCCTGGCTGGCTGGGCAGGTGGGGTGGCAACTAGGGTAGGAACGATGACATGCTGACCCTGTGAACAACGCCGAGGCAGCAAAGTCTTTAGAGGCGCTCCACTCCTACGTCTGGGGCACCCCTAACAAAATGGCGAGTATATCCACACTCAAAACAAGCCCTGGGAGGATGTGGTGGATGTGACTAACCGGCCCTGCTTCCGCTGTGCTGACCCCTGGAGGTACCCCGCACAGGAGGCGCACTGGAAACTGGGGGAGCATAGTAGGCTCCTGAGGTGCTGGAGGAGCTGGAGTACTACCAGCTGCTGGCAATGCTGAATGAACCGGACGACCGGAATAACCCCTGCTAAAATGACCGGCTGCTGAAGTAAAGGCACCAGAGAAATGATCCGACTCACGAGACCTCTTGGACTCCCTCTCTCCTCGCTCTCTAGTGAGCATAGCCTCGATCTGCCTGGTAATACTCACCGCCTGCTGATACGGTACATCCGTCTCTAGCTCTCTAGCCATGTTAGACCAGATAGGCAGAATAAGACCCTCAATAAACCTCTGCACTCTCTCCCGGACCGTGGCGACCAAGGACGGTGCATATCTGGCTAATCGGGTAAAACTGATGGCGTACTCAGATACTATCATAGAGCCCCGGTGCAACCGCTCAAACTCTGCTCGCCAAGCATTCCTAAGGCTCTGAGGAACAAATTTCCTCAATAACATATCAGAAAACTATGTCTAGGTTAACGAGGCAGACTCGTCTGGACTATACAACTCATCTGTGCGCCACCAATCATAAGCGGCCCCTCGAAGCTGAAAAGTAATAAAAGAAACCCCACTGGTCTCCACTATACCTATAGTACGGAGGATGCGATGACATTCCTCCAGAAATCCCAATACATCATCTGAAGCTAAGCCACTGAACACTGGGGGATCATGAAGAATACCCTGGTCTTTATAGTCAAACCTTTTACTCTCTACAATCTCGGATTGAGGGGCTCAGTTCACAACAAACTTTTGGAGGAAATTTCACCAAGATTTGGGTACTAAAGTAAATCTCAATATGGCTTTCCATCCGTAGACTAAAGGTCAGGTATTGCGGACTATTCAAACACTTGAAGATGTGTTGTGATCTTGTGTTCTACCTTTCAAAGGTAGTTGGGATGACCATTTGATGCTTGCCGAGTTTGCTTACAATAACAACTTTCATGTTAGCATTAGATGGCCCCATATGAGGTATTGTATAGAAGGAAGTGTAGGTCTCCGATTGGATGATTCAAAGTGGGTGAAGCAGAACTGTTGGGGCCAGATCTCGTGGACCAGGCTATGAAAAAAGTTAAAATCATTTAGAAGAGGATGAAAAAAAACTACTCAGAGTCGTCAGCAATCCTATGTAGACGTATGTCGAAGAGAAATGGAATTCCAAGTAGATGATTGGGTGTTCTTGAAAGTATCTCCCATGAAGGAGTCATGCGATTTGGGAAGAAAGGAAAATTGAGCCTAAGGTATGTCGAGTCATATCGGATAGCCCAAAAGATAGGACATGTGGCTTATAGGCTGGAGTTACCCCTTGAGAAGTCATTAGTGCACCAGGTGTTCTATGTGTCTATGTTGAAGAAAGTGGTTGGAGATCCATCTTCCATCGTGCATGTTGAGACTATTGAGGTGAGTTAAGACTTATCGTTTCAGGTTGCTATTCTTGATAGGAAAGTCCCAAATTAAGGAACAAGGAAATTTCTTTAGTTAAAGTATTGTGGTGAAGTCAACAAGTCGAGGAAGCCATGTGGGAAGAGAAAAACAAATGAAAGAGAAATATCCCCAGTTTTTCAAACAAGTCTAGTAGTGATCGTGCGAACGGTTATCTTTAAGCAATTTGAGGTACTGTTCAAATTTGTGCAAAGGCACCCCAGTTTCTCGAAATTGCCTTACTGGTGTGACTTTCGAATGTATGCATGATTGCAAATGTTGTTGGTATTTGGGTAATGTGCAACCCTTGAAATAGATGAAAATTTTGAGAAACTTATGTTGTAGGTAAATGATTAATGATATAGTAGATTAGTAATGGTTAATTGAAGCATTTATGGCACGTTAAAGTGAATCGAATGTATGGGGCTCATTGAAGTGACCCAGTTGTATGAAAAGTAAATGACCTTGATTGAACCAGATGCAAATTGTGGTATAAAGAGAACGAGCTAATTGTAAGTTGTTTAGAGTGTTTTAATATGTACGAGTTGTTAGGGAATGAATTATATACCTGTTGTAGGGGTAACAAGAACTATGTAATGGTCTTGGAAATACATTTCGTGGGCTCTCTGACAGGTGGATATGTCCATATTACAAAGGAAACTCTGGCAAAATTTTCAAAAAAATTTGTGAAGTTAGCCAAATTCAGGCTATTGGTATATTTCATGATGTGAACAAGCTAAAGTTACATAAGGATGGCTAGTGAACAGACCTCAGTCCTCATTCAGGGATGAATGATCCTAAGGGGGAGAATGTAAGGCCCCAGAATTTTTTTTTTTTTTTTGAGTAATTTAAGATTTTGTCGTGTCAAGGTAAGCTAAATTATTTTAATTCGTATGAAAATGAGGATTTATGATATGATGGATATCAACTGGATATGTTATAAGCATATAAGTCATATTATAAGTGAATTGGGATCTAAGGAGAGGCCTAAGTCTAAGCCAAGTTGGAAAATTGCATTTTAGACAAAAGTTGTAAATGAGTGTGTACAAGACCTCAATTTGAACGGTCATATCTCCATCTATATAAGGAGTTGTGTGAGCAACAACCTATCAAATTAAAGGCCTTTGAGTCTAGTTTGCAACGCAACATATCTCTCATTATTTCGAGCAGTATACAGAAAGTTATGACCATTTTGCTGGGCAAATGTCACTCGTACGAACTTCGCGTGAACTTTGAAATTTCGTGCATTTTGCTGAGTATTCTGCCTCCAACGCACAAACAACATGCAAAGTATGACAAAGTTCGTGCGCCTCGAAGATTTTACTACCCCTAAAGATCGAAAGTAAGAGATTTTGAGATATCTCTCAAGGTTAGGGTTCTCTCTACACCACAACTCGACCAAGGCATCAAATTGCACACCTAAGGTGAGTTTTAAGTGTGTTTTCATGGTGATTTCACTTCTCAATTACTAGTTCCAACATGATTTTGGTTGGATTTCATAGGATTTCTTCAAAACCTTAAGAACACCCCAAAGTTGTCTTTCAAGAATTGGTATACAAGAGGTAATCCTACACCTTAGACTTACATATATGGAGTTATTATGGGATTATGAGTATGAATCATGTATTGCAACTTATTGTATGGTGATTGGAGACTATAAATTCCCAATTTAAATACATGACCATGGTAGGGATTTAAAGATGATTATTTGATGGAATTTTGTTGGTTGGATGTGAATGGTTGATCACACATGTGATGTTAGGAGTATAAATTATTGAAGAAATATAGTGGGATGAATTGTTGGTTAATAGTGATAATTGGATAAACCAATACTATAGATAGGAGGTGTAATGATCTATGCCTACAAGATGTTTGATAATAGGCCTAAATGGCATATTATGGGATTTAATACTAATATTGGTCTCATTGAATGTTGTATTGTAGACTGAAGTTGCTTAAGTATATTGGATCATTGTAGTATCATTAAGGGGCGAGATTGAGGTATCTATGACCAACTTTAACATTTGTAAAGTCACCTTGTTTGGAGTACGAGAAATTGGTACGTGTTATTTATCTGAACTATTTGTGAATTTGGTTGTGTCACGGGTGTTAAGGCAAGATGGCTATTTCATGAATTCTTGTGATTAATATATATTGAATGTTGTTGGTTAAGTTTTTCCAATATAATGGTGTAAGTAATTGGCAATAAACAAAATATGATTGTGAATGTGTTATGTGGCAAGAGTTCAGAAACAAATGGTGGAATGAAATTGTAATTGATGCAATTGGAATAACAGTGGTAACAGCATATATGGCTTGTCGTGGGCAATTATCATTGTAGCATAAAATGTATATAAGTTGTTGAATATGATGGAAATGGTATTGATGGCTATGGAAATTCTTGTGGATTGTTGTGGTTGATCTTTAATAATTGTTGTTATTGTTCTTTGTGAATTGTTATTGTTGTTGTGTTGTTTGTGAATTGTGACTTGTACAGTAAGATCAGGTTGCGCGCCGCAATATGAAGTAATAAGGTATGGGTTATGGTGATAAGGGTGGCCGAGGTAATAGGGGTGGAAAAGTGATCGAAATCACTATTAAAATGAAATTATAAAAAGGATTGTGAAATCATTGTTGTGAAAATATTGAAGGGGAAAAAGAAAGATTGTAAACTTGTTTAGCTTGATTGTACTTGTCATGTGCATTTGATTGTTTATTCTATTATTGTTTGTTATCTATGTAGTGATTGATCTTACTTGGGGTAAAGTTTGTTCATATATACCAGTACAATTCAAATGTACTGACGTCCCTTTTGCCGGGGGTGCTACATTCGTGTTATGATTGTAGGTGGATCTATAGCAAGTACTTCAATCAACCGAGAGTAGCACTCCTGTCCATCCATCAGTTGCATTGGTGAGCCCCACTTCCTCTTGGGGTCATGTGTGGTTCATGCCACCTTCTTTTGAGTTTATTGTGTATTGTAAGGTATAGCCGAGACCTTGTCGCCGGCAAGTATTGGTTAAGTTCCTAGTATTCATAGAGGCTCCGTAGACACAATATGGGTGGTGTCAAAAGTATTTTGGGTAGTAATCATACGGTTCAGAATTGTGGTCCGCATTGGTAAATATTGTATGTATTTTGCAAGTACTTGGTATCAAATGTTGAAAATGAGAAAAAGTAGAAATGAACTCAAGTTGTAAGATTATGATTAAGTCTTAAATTGCTTTTCCAAAAGAATAATGTATATTGTAATCATGGGGTAACATGTGGGATAGGAAAGGCAATTCCAAGTCCGCCTGACTAGGTTCCTCCGGTTCAGCGCCGGTCGTGTCCCTCAGTTTAGGGGTGTGACACTCTCAACCAGCTCTTCAGGTTTTTCATGGTACTCCAGGCAGCGGTGGTACCCAGTAGTATCATTCAGATCAGCAGCCTATCAGTGCACCCCCACTTCAGAGCTTTCGAGGAGGTCATTTGGGGCGGCAAGGTCAGTCCCAGTTCTCTTAGTTGCCACATTCAGCTGGGTGTTATAAGTGTGGAGACCTCAGTCACATAAGGAGATATTTCCCGAGGTTGAGAGGTGATCGGTCATAGCAGCAGGGCCCTCGTCCCATGATTCAGGCAGCAGGTGATCCACCGGCCGCCCAGCCAGCTAAAGGCGGGGGTAGAGACAATAGAGGTGGACGTATGGAGCACAGAGGTGGAGCTCAGACCGACAGAGGTAGAGGTCAGCCAGTATTTGATCGTCCTAGAGATGTGGCTCAGGGGGGTGGCGCCTAGTCCCGTTGTTCTGCTTTGCCAGCCAGGCCAGATGTAGAGTCTTCTGATACTGTTATTACATGTACTATTCTGGTTTGTGGTAGGGACGCTTCTGTTCTATTTGATCTCGGATCTACGTATTTATATGTGTTGTCCTATTTTTCACCCCATTTGATTATGCCTAGTGAGGCCTTGGGAATTCATGTATATGTATCTACGCCAGTGGGTGATTCTATAGTGGTCGACAGATTCCATCATTCCTAAGTAGTATTTGAGGGTCTTGAGACCCGTGTTGATCTATTGCTTCTAGACATGGTTGATTTTGATGTTATATTGGGGATGGATTGGTTGTCCCCATATCATGCAACCTTGGATTGTCACGCCAAGACCATGACCTTGGCTTTATCGGACTTGCCCTGATTGCAGTGGAAACGGACCCCAGGACATGCCACCCGCAATGTTATTTCATATGTTAAGGCTCGACGTTTGGTCGAGAAGGGGTGTTTAGCTTATTTGGCATATGTTCGTGATTCCAGCATAGAGGTTCCTTCTATCGACTCAATTCCAATTGTTCGGGAGTTCCCGAAGGTTTTCCCTTCAGACCTGCTAGGTATGCCGCCCAACAGGGATATTGATTTTTGTATTGATCTGGCCCCAGGCACGCAGCTGATTTCTATCCCACCATATCGTATGGCCCCGCCAGAGCTAAAAGAGTTAAAGGATCAGTTGCAAGATTTGCTTGAGAAGGGTTTCATCAGGCCTAGTGTTTCTCCTTGGGGTGCTCGGTTCTATTTGTAAAGAAAAAGAATGGATCGATGAGGATGTGCATTAATTACCGGTAGTTGAACAAGGTGACGATAAATAACAAGCACCCACTATCGAGGATTGATGATTTGTTTGACCAGTTGCAGGATGCGAAGGTTTTTTCAAAGATATATTTGAGATCAGGCTATCATCAGTTGAGGATTAGGGCGTCTGATGTCCCTAAGACTGCATTTTGTCACTCGGTACGTGCATTATAATTTTTTGGTCATGTCATTTGGGTTGACCAATGCCCCGACAGCATTTATGGACTTTATGAATCGAGTGTTCAGGCCTTATTTAGACTTTTTCGTGATAGTCTTTATTGATGATATTCTTGTGTACTCCCGCAGTAAGGAGGAGCACGAACATCACCTCAAAGTGGTTATTCAAACTATGAAGGATAGCCAGTTGTATTCCTAGTTCTCAAAGTGTAAGTTCTATTTAAGCTCAGTCGCATTTCTGGGTCATGTTGTATTAGTAGAGGGCATTCAGATAGACCCGAAGAAGATTTAGGTAGTCAAGAATTAGCCTCGACCAGCTTCAGCTACTGAGATTTCGAGTTTCATGGGCCGATTAATATCGTCGATTTGTGGAGGGATTTTTATCTATAGCAGCCCCGATGACCATGTTGACCCAGAAGGGTGCCCAGTGCAGGTAGTCAGACGAGTGCGAGGAGAGCTTTCAGAAGCTCAAGACAGCTCTGACTATGACATTGATATTTGTTTTGCCCACAGGTTCAGGGCCTTATACAGCTTATTGTAATGCTTCCCATATTGGGCTTGGCACAGTTTTGATGCAGGATGGCTAGGTCATTGCTTATGCTTCGAGGCAGTTGAAGATTCACGAGAAGAACTACCCAGTCTATGATCTGGAGTTTGCAGCCATTGTTCATGCTTTGAAGATCTGGAGGCATTACTTCTATGATGTTACGTGTGAGGTGTACACTGATCACAAGAGTCTGCAATACTTGTTCAAGCAGAAAGAGTTGAACTTGAGGCAGCGGAGATGGTTGGAGCTATTAAAGGATTATGATGTTACTATTTTGTACCACCCAGGGAGAGCCAATGTGGTGGCGAATGCATTGAGTAGTAATTCAGCCAGCATGGGTAGTCTTGCTTATGTTACAGTCAGCCAGAGACCACTTGCTTTGGATATTCAGGTCGTGGCCAATCGGTTTTTGAGGTTGGAGATTTTTTACCCTAGCTGAGTTTTAGCTTGCACGGCCGCTCTTTCTCCATTATTGGAGTGTATTCGTGATCGGCAGTTTGATAATCCTCATTTATGTGTCCTGAAAGACACTATGCAGTGTGGAGGTGCCACGAAGGCGACTTTAGATGTAGATGGTGTTTTGAGGTTGTAGGGGCGAGTATGTGTGTCCAATGTCGATGGGATTCGAGAATTGATCTTTGTGGAGGCCCATAGTTCTCGTATTCACCCAGGCACCGCGAAGATGTACCAGGACTTGCGGCAATATTATTGGTGGCATAGGATGAAGAAGGACATTGTTGCATATGTGGCTCGGAATTTGAATTGTTAGTAGGTCAAGCATGAGCATCAAATGCCTGGTAGTGTGTTTTAGAGGATCGAGCATCCCGAGTGGAAGTGGGAGAGGATTACCATGGACTTCGTTACTGAACTTCCGGTGACCCGGAAGAAGTTTGATGTCATTTGGGTCATTGTTGATAGGCTGACCAAGTCAGCACATTTCATTCATGTTGCCACCACATATTCATCGGAGAGGCTAGCAGAGATCTGCATCCGAGAGGTTGTTCGCCTTCATGGGGTGCCGACATCTATCATTTCGGACCGAGGTATGCAGTTTATCTCGTGCTTTTGGAAAGCAGTTCAGTAGGAGTTAGGCACCCAGGTTCAATTGAGTATAATATTCAGAAGGTCAGTCTAAGAGGACTATTCAGATATTGGAGGATATTCTCCGAGCCCGTGTTATTGATTTTGGAGGCTCTTGGGACTAGTTTCTACCATTAGTAGAGTTCTCCTACAACAACAGCTACTAGTCCAGCATTCAGATGGCTCCTTATGAGGCGTTTGTATAGTAGGCGATGTTGGCCTCCATTCGGATGGTTTGAGCCAGAAGAGGCTCGGTTGTTGGGTACAGATTTACTCCAGGAGGCCTTGGATAAGGTCAACATCATTCAGAACAGGCTTCGTGACTCACGCCCAAACAACGGTCGTTGTCAATATAATCCAGTTTATTAAGTCCATAGTCAATCCCACAGAGAATTAACCTATCAATTGCTACTTCCAAAACCCAATAATACTCCTGAATCAGCTTCCAAACTTTTGAATATATTTGTGGATGTTTTCTACTAACTAACCTATGCAAGAAACTAAAGACTTGAACGAAAAAATTGAATGTGGTGTAAATATTAAAGAGAAAGACTAAGGTATTGATTTCCCCTATTGATGGAATCTCTTCTATTTATGCTCATATAAATTATCAATATTATTCTATCAATCATGAATGCTATTCTTACAGTAATTCTCTACCGAGTAACTACACTAATTTAGTATTGCACTCTTCCGAGCTACCCTAGCTAGCTTTAATTTGAACAGTTCACTTTAGATTGCACCCAAGGTTTCGTTATTCCTTACCCTACCTTTACGCCTACAATTATAGATTCCTCCAATAATCTAGATGTGGTATTGTTCAATAATTTACCTAAATATACACTATTTTTCAAGTTATTCTCACTAAATAGGCACAGCTAATTGAGGATCCTATCAATTAACTACAACAATAACGAAGTTGAACAAATAGAAATCTAGCTAACAATTTGTACTCACATAACCCAGAAGTTCATCACTTAATAGGTTCCATCAAAATCTTAGATAAATATTTAGCTACTCATAATCAAATAAACAAGATACCTAATTGAATTTATAATCAAATATTCAATGTAAAAGAAATAAAGATTTTGAGAGAGTTCTCTCTTACTAGTTTGCTTGCAAAAATAGTCAATAATACAATACTTGCCTCCTTTGGGCGACTCCTAACATTATATATAGGGTTTAGGTTACATAACTTGAGTTTTGACACTTTAATCCCTTAAAATCCTGTCTTCCACCGCGGTTTGACTGTGTTTGCGATGGAACCACGGTGGATCAAGTCCTCTGAAATTTCAAAACTTCCGCAGGCCTCTTCTGCCGCGGTTCTACCGCGGTTGAGGTCTAACCTCGGTATTTCACCCTGTTCTGTTTAGAATTTGGAAAAACTAAAAACATGAAAGTTGTAGCCCTTTAAGTTAGCTTTCCAACCATATATTATAGAGCCAAAACGGAGCTCTTTCCAAAAGGTTATGTCAACTTTACTAGACAATGTGCAATATGCCTCATCGAGTCTTCGTTTGTACTAAACTATCAAATTTGACCCCCGAACTCGATCCCGGCTTTATTCATTGAGCTTGTACTCAAACTTCAAAGCTCCAAATCACTTAAACTCCTTCCATAACATCAACATAGCTCGGAATCACACCTTCCCGGCTATTTTCAGCACAATTTCTTGACTTGTACCACACTTGGCCTTTTTCACCATCTTTTGACTCCAAAACTTGCTCTGTTAGTCTTCATTAGCTCATGTGTACCTATAACATACTAAAAATACTAATAAGAGCATTTTTGCATCATAAACAATATCAAAACATCAATAAAGTATGATTATTTAGGGCATAAATATAGTCAAATTCACCTATTATCAACACCCCAACACTTAAACCTTTGCTCGTACTCGAGCAACCTTAATCACACTTTTAGGCCAATTTTAATAATGTCTTCCCCAAAATATGTCACAATAGCTATCATTCATGATTAACCTAAGACATGCACAATCCTTACTCAACTGCAAACTCAAATGCCAACACATTATTGCATACTCTAATTATTATCAGAGACTTGCAAGCTTACCCTTTTCTTCCTGAGTTACACGCCCTCACACAATCATATTGAGAGAAGTTCCCATACATAAGCAATTTAGAACCTGGAACTTATAGATATAGAAACAATTTCACTCACTCTCAACAAAGAGCATTCATATGTATACAGATACACCATAGGCTTTCCCCTAGTGTAATAATCCACTAATCGAGTTATTCAATCACAAATCAAGAGGACTTTATGGGTTGTAATGTAGGCTATGGGACGGGTAGGATACTTTTGGTTATAGTGGCTAACCTCTCTAAGCACTTTCTTTTAAGCTTTTTATTATGCTTCCCCTACACATTCCTTCACCTTTTATTCACTTTGAATCCCCATTTTTCTGTCGGTGTGACTGGCCTTCTTATTTTACATATATACATTGATTTTTTTCATTGCTTTGTAAAGCATTTACAGCATTTTGCCAGTTCACCATTTTCTACCATTCATTCTTGATTTTCCCTTTTTTAACTTCCCTTCACCCCACACTTTTACTTTTGCATATTTATTACAATAAAAGTGCTTCTAGGAGGTAAAGTAGAACAATACATGATATAGATTCTCTTGAACATTATAGGGTTATCAAAAAACAGGCTTAAGGCTCAAAGGGGTTCACTAGGATACCATGTACAAGTGAATTCACAGTTTATTGATTGCCTTTATCATCTCTATAACTAGACAACTTCTATTTCGCTTTGCACACACACATGGTAAGTTCTAGGTATCATGTAAAACATATAATGCAGGTAAAAGCTCACACACACTTAGCATGTAACTCATTTAGAATCAGGTTCATCTACAGAGTCCTATCAACGTTCAAGCAATCTGTATTGTGCAATTTAAGGCATATCCTAGAATATACAGTCAAGCTTAGATAATACATTCTCAGGTTTATTTTAGTTTTGCTAATGTGCATAATTGGGGTTACAAGTTAACCTTTACCCTCTAATCCTAAAAGAAGGAAAATCTACCTAACCCGGTGCAATAAAAACCCTTGGAAAAGAACCGTGGTCAAAAGAAAAACCAAGGGGGAGGTGACACACTACCTATAAAAGGAAAAGAAAAGAAAGAAAAATTCCTACATGGACTACTTCCCTCAAGAGTATTTGTCCAAATAGTCCATCATCAGGAAGAGCCCTCTACTCATATTTTTGGATTTTTAAAGTTTTTTGATTTTTTTGTGTTTTTATTCTGACTTAGACCCTTAAGAAACCCATCGCCAAGTGTCCATCATCGGGCCAAGCCAGCTAATATTATTTACAGCTAAATCTACTATGTACAACATACAATACAAGATAAGCCTCCCTCCCCACCTTTAAGATCATGACATGTCCTTATGGCATAATAATCAATGTACAACACAGAAGGATGAGAAAACTTACCTTGGACCTACCCCGTGTCTAGCAACTTTATCACTTTATTTTTTACCATATCCTTCTTATTCGGGTTCAGCCTTCTTTTGCTTTCCTGGAGGGTTTGTGTCCCTCTTCCAGAAGAATCTTGTGCATGCAGTATGCGGGGCTGATCCCCTTTATGTCTGCCATGGTCCAACCAATGGCAGTTTTATATTCCTTGAGTACCTGTAATAGCTTTTGAGCCGGCACATCTAGCAAACCAGATGAGATAATAACAGCTAAAGTGGAGTTAGGGACTAGAAATTCATACCTGAGATGGGCTGGTTGTGGCTTAAGTTCCAGCTTTGGTGGCTCCTCAATGGATGGTTTTGCTGGAGGGGACTCTCTCTTTTCTAAGTGTAGAGGTTGAAACTCCAACTCTCTATCCCAAAACCCCTTGCCTTCCATAGATAACACCCACTCTGCCAGGCTTTCACCATTTACCTCTTCTAAGTTCATCAGGCATGCCTGAAGTGGATCTTCAGCTGTCACTTCTACATCATCTGTCTCTACTATCACATCTACTACATAAAATGAGAGAGAAATTCGCGAATTCACTAGGGTGCCTCATGGATTTTTGTATGTTGAATATGATCTCCTCATCATTCAGCCTCATCTTGAGTTCCCTGGTCTCACAATCAATCAGTGCTCTCCCTGTGGCTAGGAATGGTCTTCCTAAGATTATAGTAATTTCCTCATCCACCTTGAAGTCAAGAATAACAAAATCGGCGGGAACACACAAAATTCCCCACCTAGATGAGCACATCATCCAATATATCGAATGGACGCTTAAACGTCCTGTCAGCGAGCTGTAATAACATAGAAGTAGGCCTAGATCTCCCGATGCCCAGCCTCTTATAGATTACCAAGGGCATAAGATTTATGCTCACCCCCAAATCACACAATGCCTTAGCAAAGGCAAAATTTCCTATAGTGCATGGAATAGTGAAGCTACCTGGGTCAGATAGCTTCTCGGCTATGGGTCTAGATACCACTGCACTACATGTCTGTGTAAGAGTTACGGTGGCTAAGTCTCAGAAATAAAATTTCCGCAACATCAAATCTTTCATCATATTACCATACCCAGGCATCTCTTTCAAAGGTTCAATTAATGGAATATTTACCTAGATTTGCTTGAGCATCTCGAAGAATCTCTTATATTGCTCATCTTTCTGGTGCTTGGCCAGCCTTTGGGGGAATGGGGCTGGAAGCCTCTTCTTCGCAATCACTTGGGATTTTTCTTTCTCTATAACTTGTTCCACAATCAGTTGTTCTACCAGTTCAGCTGCTTTCTCCATTCCCTGTTGCACATCATTACTTTCAACTATTGGCTGGACTATAACTTCTGTCAACCCAGTGGACTCATCCAGTTCAATGGGTACTGGAGTGAGTGTCTCAGCCTGCAAATTGACTCTATCTCTTTCCTGCTCAGCATCAAGATCTCTTCCACTTCTCAGATTAACTGCCATCAGCTGCTTTGGGATTTGATCCTTTGGGTTTGTTTGTGTATCTGCAGGCAATGTCCCTTGAGGACGATTGTTAAGTGACATAGCAATCTGGCCCACCTGTACTTTAGTATTCTTGATAGCAGCGTGTGCATCTATCCTCTCATTGGTTTTGGCATGTGACCCTATTACCTGCTACATCATAGCTTTCAAATCTACGAACCCATCGTCATGTCTACCCCCATGTTGTGGTGGAGGTGGATGATACCCCTGTTGCTGATTGTTGAAATTCTAATGTCTAGGATATGGAGCCATGTTGTTTGGTGGCCTCATACATGCTGCATTATATTATGGCTGTGGAGGCATCTACTGCTGTGGAGCCTGCTGACCCCAACTCTGGTTACCTTGTCGCCGCCCTCCATAATTAGCCACATAGTTCATTTCTTCGTGCTGGTGATGATGTTCTTGGTCTGCAGCCCATGGATTACCTATGGGTTGGCTAATGCAAGATGTGCATAAACCACCATTGGTAGTATCTACAATGTGAACCTGCTGCTTGACCCCAGATTCTTCCACCTTCTTCGTCAGGATGCTCATTTGTGTCAATAAAGTAGCAATGTTCTCCTCCATAGTATAGGACAGATTCATAGGTACAGAGTGTACCACTAGAGTGATAGGAGCATTCCTGGTCGTCCACCCGGTGTTTTGAGCCATCTTGTCAAGCGAATTCTGGACTTCTCTCCAGGTCTTGCTCAGAAAAGCCCCACCTACTGAGGCATCTACTATATTCTTCATACTGTCTGAAAGCCCCATGCAGAACCTTTGACCCAACATCTGCTCAGGAACCCCATGGTGAGGACACATAACAAGCATACCTTTGAATTTGCCCTAAGTTTCTTGTAATGTCTCCATTGGTTTCTGCTTGAAGCTCACAATCTCATCAATTTGCTAAGTTGTCTTGTTAGGTGGATGAAACTTGTTGTGGAATTGCTTGACTAACTCATCCCATGTTGCAATAGAGTTTCCGGGGAGTGAGTTTAGCCATACCTGCGCAGCCCCTATAACTGAGAATGGAAATAACAATAATGTGATAGCTCCCGGTGTCATGTTTGGTTGCCTCTGCGTCTTGCATATAGAAAGAAAGTTCTTCAGGTGTTGCTGTGGATCTTCAACCTGAGTCCTAGAGAATAATCCCTTGTTTTGCAACAAGTGTAGTATGTTATTGGTAATCTGGAATGACGCAGCTTGAATCGCTGGCACAATAATGGCAGTTGCCAAATTATCAGTAGAATAATGTACCTTCATGCGCCTCCTGCACCTCCTACACGTTCAACCCAGCTTGTCGGTTTGGGTCGTTCACGTCTCCCATGTTGAAATCAAGTTTAATTGGTTGCTGAGATTGCTGAAGTTGTTTGATTGCCCTGTTACGTGCCCGGAAAGTTTGCTCTGGGTCTGAGAGTCCTTCAATTAGTTCTCCAGTCCTTGCAGATTTCCTAGGCTTGCACCTGAGTACCCAAATCAACAACCGTCAAAATTTTCAATGTAAAGTGTGTAGAAAGAACCTGACTACACAATAATCGTGTAGTTTTGTCAATGGCAACTAATAATTCCTTAACTCCCCGGCAACGGCGCCAAAATTGATTCACGCCGAAACAACAGTCGCTGTCAATATAATCCGGTCTATTAAGTCCAGAGTCGATCCCACAGAGAATTACCTATCAATTACAACTTCCAAAGCTCAATAATACTCCTAAATCAGCTTCCCAAACTTTTGAATATATTTTTGTGGATGTTTTCTACTAACTAACTTTTGCAAGAAACTAAAGACTTGAAAGAAAGAATTGAATGTGGTGTAAATATTAAAGAGAAAGACCAAGGTATTGATTTCCCCTATTGATGGAATCTCTTCTATTTATGCTCATACAAATTGTCAATATTATTCTATCAATCATGAACGCTATTCTTACCGTAATTCCCTCCCGAGCAACTACAATAATTTACTATTGCACTGTTCCAAACTACCCTAGCTAGCTTTAATTTGAATAGTTCACTTTAGATTGCACCCAAGAATTCGTTATTCCTAACCCCACCTTTACGCCTATAATTATAGATTCCTCCAATAATCTAGGTGTGGTGTTGTTCAACAATTTACCTAAATATGCACTCTTTTTCAAGTTATGCACACTAAATAGGCACAGAGCTAATTGAGGATCCTATCAATTAACTACAACAAGAATGAAGTTGAACAAATAGAAATCTAGCTAACAATTTGTAATCACATAACCCAGAAGTTCATCACTTAATAGGTTCCATCAAAACCTTAGATAAAGATTTAACTACTCATAATCAAAGAAACAAGATGGATAATTGAATTCATAATCAAAGATTTAACGTAAAATAAAGAAAGATGTTGAGAGAGTTCTCTCTTACTAGTTTGCTTGCAAAAATAGTCAATAATACAATTCTTGCCACCTTTGGGCGACTCCTAACATTATATATAGGGTTTAGGTTACATAACTTGAGTTTTGAAACTTTAATCCCTTAAAATATTGGCTTCCACCGCGTTTTGACCACGTTCGCGGTGGAACCGCGGTGGATCAAGTCCTCTGAAACTTCAAAACTTCCGCAGGTCTCTTCTGTCGCAGTTCTACCGCGATCGCGGTGAAACTGCAGTATTTCACCCTGTTCCGTATGGAATTTGGAACAACTCAATACATAAACGTTGTATCCCTTTGAGTTAGCTTTCCAACCATATATTACGGATCCAAAACAGAGTTCTGCGAAAAAAGTTATGTCCAATTTACTAGACGATGCGCAATATGCCTCAACGAGTCTTTGTTTGTACTAAACTATCATATTTGACCACCGAACACGATCCCAGCTTAATTAGTTGAGCTTTTACTTAGACTTCAAAGCTCCAAATCACTTATATTAATTCCATAACATCTATATAGCTCGGAATCACACCTTTTTGGCTATTTTGAGCATAATTTCTTGACTTGTACCACACTTGGCCTTTTTCACAATCTTTTGACTCCAAAACTTGCTCTTTTAGTCTTCATTAGCTCATGTGTACCTATAACAAAATAAAAATACTAATAAGAACATTTTTTCAACATAAACAATATGAAAACAACAATAAAGTGTGATTATTTAGGGCATAAATATAGTCAAATTCACCTATTATCACTTCGTTAGGCTTAGTCACAGTAAAAGAGTTATGTGGATCGCAAGGTTATAGATATAGCTTTCATGGTTGGCGAGCGAGTATTGCTCCGTGTATCGCCTATGAAGGGCATGATGAGATTTGGGAAGAAGGGCAAGCTTAGCCCTAGGTTCATTGGCCCATTTGAGATTCTTGATCGAGTGGGAGAGGTGGCTTATAGACTTGCCTTGCCACCTAGCTTGTCAGTTGTGCATCCAGTGGTTCATGTGTAAATGCTTCGGAGGTATCACGGCGATCCTACCCATGTGTTAGATTTCAGCACTATCCAGTTGGACAAGGATCTGTCCTATGAGGAGGAGCTGGTAGCTATTCTAGACCGGCAGGTTCGATAGTTGAGGTCGAAGAGTTTTCCTTCAGTGCGTGTTCAGTGGAGAGGTCAGCCTCCTGAGGCATCAACCTGGGAGTCCGAGTTTGATATGCGGAGCCGTTACCCTCATCTATTTCCTGACTCAGGTACTTCTTTCTTTTGTCCATTCGACAACGAATAGTTGTTTTAGAGGTGGAAAATGTGATAAACTCTGTGGCTCATTCAGTGATAGCGCTTCCATGGTTCCTCAGAAGGAGGTTGCGCTTGTGACGGTGTTTGTAAGTGAAGCGACTCCTTCAGTGTCATCTCCATGGCCTGTGGAGGAGACTTCTAAAGATGAGGAGCCACCAGATAGAAAGAGACGGCGGTTGATAACAGGCAAGGGGATATCGACTGAAGATGAGCGGGTAAGTGAGCCCTGTCAAGTGTCGAGGCTGGTTATTATGGTTAATGCTATCCATTCGGGGTGGTAGCATCCCCAAAGGAGAGTTGCCGCCCATGCCAGCCCAGCCTGTGTTCCGGAGAGCAATTCATCATCTGCTATTGGAGAAGTGCGTGATGATGCCAAGAGGGCGGGCCCTAAGATCGCTCATGGAGATGTAGATGGGTTAGTGAGAGATCCAGCTCATGTGGAGACGACAGCGGGTAGATCTTACCACCAAATTATAATCTCGCGAGGGTATAATCTATTACAACATACCGAGCAGGCCATAACGATTATGACCCTATTATGTGCAGTAGCTGAGCGTGAAATGCTAAATGGTGTTAGTGATGGGGATCCATCCCAGAGGGTCGCTGGCGCGGCCTTGCAGGAAGCTTTCAATCTTTTTTGTGTGCCGTAAGGCTAACTTTTACACGTACTAACTTGCCTTTCTTCTTTTTCCTTTCCTATTTAGACTCTCATTTTGGAGGTAGAAAGGAGGCGACGGACGCAAAAAAAGGCGGCTACTTTTAAAAAGATGGCAAAGAAGTACTAATCGTGTCGTGCCAAGCTCAAGTGTTGGCGGATCTACTTAAACATGACCTGGAGTTTTGGGTGTTCTGTGAGGGCCTTGAATAGTCGAAAGCTCAAATGAAACGGAGGGTGATCGAGCTGGAGAAGGTTGATGAGTAGCTGATGACTGCTCCGGCTCGGATTACTAAGTTGGAGACTCTTCTTTAGTTGAAGGAAGAGTTCGAGGTTAGCCGTGGGGTAGCGGTGGAAGCTGTTGATTTGCAGACCGGGGTAACTACCTTGACCGCGAAACTCAATGCCAGGGCAGCTGATATTGAAGTCCTTAAGTGGACTGCTCCACCAAGGTCTGGTAAGGATGCGCATCGTGAGGCGCATGAGATATGGGTATATGCCGAAGCCAGATTAGTCATACTCAAGGGGTACTTTTCTGAGGATCGATCCACTTAGGTAGAGGTTCAGGAGCAATGGCATGTAGCCCTCGTTGCCCGAGAAACTTATGGGTTTAGTTCTAACTCCCCAGACCGGATGGGCTATAACTCTGAAGACGTTAAACCGTTTAGAATCCGGCTCTTAGATCTCTGCAACTTACCAACCCGGTGGTGGTGATGGACAAGATGGCGGTTAGATAGGGGACTTATCGCCTCATTTTCTTCATTTTATACATTAATATACTAATTTATATGTGTTTGTAGATTTAGAAGCAAATCGGATAGAATTTAGATAGAAATGAGGCAATAAACCTCTTTATGAGAAGAATAGTTTGGAAAAAGTAAATTGAATGGTGGCCAATGAGTTAGAAAGCTCGGAATAGATTTATGATGATTCGACTAGTTTCGGGGGATGATTTATGACTTAGGAGTGCAATTGGAATCGAATTCAGAGGTCCGGTGTAGATTTAGGCTTGAATTAGCTAAGATTGAATTTTGGTGAATTCCGGACGGTATGTGAGATTTTGATCCGAGGCTCGAAATGAAATTCCGAGAGTTGCAGTAGCTCCGTTAGGCTGATTTTGGATATGCGTGCAAAATTTCAGGTCATTAATGAAAATGTTAGTTTCGGAAGTTTTAATGAAAATTAAGCTTGAATCAGTGAGAAATTGGTGATTTTGATGTTTACAATGGTGTTTTTATGTTATGAGCAAGTTTGAATGAAGTAACATGACATATCTGTGCATTTGGTTGGGGTCCCGGGGGTATAGGAATCGAGCAGAATTCTAGTTGTATGACCGGCCAAAAATTTAAATTTGGTCATGGCGGGGCAGTGACTATGGTTCTTTAGGCTTTATTTGACATCCTTGAAGTATTTTAGGCGATCCAGTTTCGGGGGCTCGGGCCCACGGCAGAAGGCGTGGGCTATGGCACACAAAATTAGGAACTCGCGCGAATTTTCAGTATTAAGGCTAAAAAACACCAAAAAATATAATTTAGTCATGGCAGGGCAGTGACTATGGTTCCTTAGACGGTATTTGACATTACGAATAAATTGTAGGCGATCCAGGTTCGGGGGTCCAGGCCCACGGTGGAAGGCGTGAGCTATGGCACACGAAAATTAGGGACTCGCGCGGATTTTCAATTTTATGGCCGTAAAATTCCCAGAGTTATAATTTGGTCATGGTGGGATAGTGACTATATTTTCTAAGTTCATATGTGATGTACATGAAATGTTTAAGGCGATCTGGGTCTAGGGGCTCGAGCCCAAGGTGGAAGGCGTGGGCTATAGCACATGAAAATCTGGGAATCGAGCGGAATTCTAGTTTTATGACCGTAAAACGCCAAAAAATAGAATTAGGTCGTAGAGGGTATTGACTATGGTTCCTTAGGCTGTATTTGACTTCCAACAATTTTTTAGGTGATCCGGGTCCGGGGGCTTGGGCACATGGCAGAAGGCGTGGGCTATAGCACACGAAAATATGGGAATCAGGTGGAATTCTAGTTTATGGTTCCTTAGGCTGTATTTGGCATCCCAAAAAAATTTTAGGCGATCCGAGTCAGGGAGTCCGGGCACACGGCGGAAGGCGTGGGCTATATAGCACACGAAAATGAGGGACTTGCGCGGATTTTTAGTTTTATGGCCGTAAAATTCCAAAAGATATAATTTTGTCATGGCAAAGCGGTGACTATGGTTTCTTAGGTCACATTTGCCATCCAGGAAAATTTTTAGGCAATTCGGTCCGCGGGCTCGGGCCTACAGCGGAAGGCGTGGGCTATAGCTCACGAAAATATGGGAATTGTGCGGAATTCTAGTTTCATGACCAAAAAATGCCAAAAATATAATTTGGTCATGGAGGGGCGGTGACTATGGTTTCTTAGGTTGTATTTGACATCCCAATAAATTTTTAGGCAATACGGGTTCAGGGGTCCAGGCCCACGTCGGAAGGCATGGGCTATAGCACACGAAAATTATGGACTCGCGTGGATTTTCAGTTTTACGGTCGTAAAGTTCCAACGATATAATTAGGTCATGGCAGGGTGGAGACTATGGTTTATTAGGTCGTATTTGACGTCCAGGATAAATTTGTCACGACCCGGATTTCCCACCATCGGGGGTCATGATAGCGCCTACTAGTGGAAGCTAGGCAAGCCAAATGTTAATTACACCTCCATTAATTACCAAATTCTTATTAAGACTTTAAAATTAAAACCATATAAATCACAGCGGAATAATTAAACTTAGCGGAAGACTTAGTCAATCTTATCAAATATGATAAAGAAAACCCCAAACATGATACACTACCCAAGTCTGGTGTCACAATACTCACGAACTTCTAAGAATAATACACACAATTGTCTGAAAGAAAATATAAGCCGTTTATCTCGAATACATGAGATAACAGAATGAAATACATAGATAGAAGAGACAACGGGTCCTGCGGACGCCTGCAAGGCTATCTCGTAGTCTCAGTAGTCGAAATATCCACAATCGCTATTGTCGCTGCTGCTGTCCGTAACCTGTATCGGCGCAAAAAGAGCGCAGAGTGTAGTATCAGCACAACCGACCCCATGTACTGGTAAGTGCCTGGCCTATCCCAGCGAAAAAGTGACGAGACTAAGGCCAGTACCCACATAAACCTATACAGTTGCAATATATATATATATACATGTACCAAAACATTTATAAGGAAAGACTCTGCTCAGAAATAACAATCAATAACTCGTGATATCCAGAATAATCTAGTCAACAGAATAAATCTTACTTTCATGTCTCAATTCCTTTTTCATTTCATATCTCGTGGTAGGCGTACCACCCGCTCCCAACTATCACAGTAATTATATCTTGTGGTAGGCGTACCACCCACTCCCAAATATATCAATAGATTATATCTTGTGGTAGGCGTACCACCCGCTCCCAAATATATCAATAGGCAACCGGAAACTATGGCCAATGCCGAGATTTAAATCACTTTGTGGTCGGCGTGTCACACGATCCCATTTCTTATTATATAAGTGGTCGGCGTGCCACACGATCCCAATTCATAAATATATATATTACCGGCATTTAGCCAATAATCTCTGCATCAACAATATTTATAATTATCGGTTTTGAACCAATAATTGATAATAATTTCAACAATTTATTTCCATTACCGGTTTGACACCAATAACTCTTAATCAACAATTTATACATAACTAAATTCCTATTCCTTCAAGCTAGGATAGAACAAACACTTACCTCAAATGTTTTACGAACAATTCAATCTGTGGCAATGCCTTTTCCTTTCAAATTCGGCTCCAATCCAATCGTATCTATACACAATTGATTTAATATCATCAATACTACTCAACAAACTAATTCATAAGGCCAATTACAACTTTTACAACATTCTGCCCGGAATAGTGAATTTCGACCCCGGGCCCACATGGTCGGAACTCGGGGTTCGGACCAAAATCCGGTTACCCATCCCCCACGAGTTCAAGTATATGATTTGTTTCAAAATCGGACCTCAATTCGAGGTCCAATTTCCTAATTCATGAAAAACCCTATATTCTACCAAAAACAAAAAATTCTACCATGAAAACCTTTGATTTCTATTTAAAAACATATTTAATGTTGTTAGGAATTGAAAGAATTAAGTAAAAAGTGACTTACAATTGTTTTGAAGAAGAGGGAGTTCGTGAAAAATCGTCAATGGGTGTTTTTGGGTTGTGAAATGTGAAAAATGAAGCTGGAAATCGGGATTTACAGGTCTCTGTGTTCGCATTTGCGAACATGGGTTCGCAATTGCGAACCCCGACCAATTTCTGGAGTTTGAAAAATAAGCTAAGGCTCTGGGAAGTTCGCATTTGCGAACTTTTGTTCGCATTTACGAAGCCAAGGCAATTCTGGGGCCTTCGCGTTTGCGAACATTTGTTCGCATTTGCGAACAAAGCTGGGCTGAGGGGCCTTCGCATTTGCGAAGAATTCTTCGCATTTGCGAAGAATGGCTTAAAACAGAAGGCCTCGCATTTGCGAGGTTTGGTTCGCATTTGCGAACCCAAACAGTCCTGGGCGCCCTTCGCATTTGCGATCAAGGGTTCGCATTTTGCGTACCCTGCCTTGATCTGTCACATTCGCAATTGCGAGAAATGCTTCGCAATTGCGAAGCCAACAGCTGGGTGAAAAACCAGCAGTGCAAAAATTCAGAAATTGAACCAACGGCCTATCAAATCTTTACCCGAGCCCCCCGGGCTCCAAACCAAACATATACACAACATCAAAAACACATTACAAACTTGTTCGTGCGATCACATCGCCAATATCACATCGTTTTCATCAAATCAAGCCTCAAGTTCATGATTTTCATACTTTTGGTTTTCAAAACTTTCAAACTTGGAACTCAAGGTCCAAAACATATCAAACGACATCCGAATGTCACCAAACTTTGCGGAAAGCACATATATAATATTTAAGACTTGTACCGGGCGTCGGAACCAAAATACGAGCCCGATACCAAGGTCAATTAATTCATTTCCCTTTAACAATTACATCAAAAACAATTTCACAGAAAAATTCATAACTTGGGCTCTAGGCCTCAGAATTCGACTCCGAACGCATGTCCAAGTCTCATATTTTTCCTACCGACCTTTCGGGACCATCCAATCTCGGGACCGGGTCCGTTTACCAAAAATGTTGACCGAAGTCAACCATATCAATATTAATATCATTTTTATCCAAATTTCTCATAGAATTCATATTTTCTATCAAATAAATCTTTCTGGCTACATGCTCGGATCGTGCACGTAAATTGATGCAACATAGAATGAGGTTTTCAAAGCCTCAGAAGCTCGCAATGATTAATAAAATAAGTGATGACCCTTTGGGTTGTCACAATCTCCACCTCTAAAACAACCGTTCGTCCTCGAACGGATAAAAGAAAGAAGTACATGAGTCAGGAAACAAATGTGGGTAGCGATTCCGCATATTAGACTCAGACTCCCAGGTCGATGCCTCAGGAGGCTGACCCCTCCACTGAACTCGCACAGAAGGAAAACTCTTCGACCTCAACTGTCGAACCCGCCGATCTAGGATAGCTACCGGCTCCTCTTCATAGGACAGATCTTTGTCCAATTGGACAGTGCTGAAATCTAACACGTGCGACGGATCGCCGTGATATTTTCAAAGCATGGACACATAAAACACTGGATGTATAGCTGATAAGCTAGGTGGCAAGGCAAGTTTATATGCCACTTCTCCCACACGATCAAGAATCTCGAATGGCCCAATAAACCTAGGGATAAGTTTGCCCTTCTTTCCAAATCTCATTACGCCCTTCATAGGCGACACTCGGAGCAATACTCGCTCCCCAATCATGAAAGCTATATCTCGAACCTTGCGATCCGCATAGCTCTTTTGTCTAGACTGAGCTGTGCGAAGCCTATCTTGAATAATCTTGACCTTATCTAAGGCCTCCTGAACTAAATCCGTACCCAATAACCGAGCTTCTCCCGGTTCAAACCATCCAACCGGAGAACGACACCGCCTACCATACAATGCTTCATAAGGAGCCATCCGGATGCTCGATTGATAACTATTATTATAAGCAAACTCTGCCAACGGCAGGAATTGATCCCACGAACCTCCAAAATCAATAACACACGCCCGTAGCATATATTCCAGTATCTGAATAGTCCTCTCGGACTGACCATCCGTCTGGGGATGAAAGGCTGTACTTAGCCGAACTTGCGTGCCTAACTCTCGTTGAACCACCTTCCAGAAATGTGAGGTAAACTGTGCTCCTCGATCTGAAATAATAGAGATTGGCACGCCATGAAGGCGAACGATCTCCCTGATATAAATCTCAGCTAACCTTTCGGATGAATAGGTAGTGGCAATAGGAATAAAATGAGCTGACTTGGTCAGCCTATCAACAATCACCCAAACAGCATCAAACTTCTTCCGAGTAATCGGAAGTCCAGAAACGAAGTCCATCATGATTCGCTCCCACTTCCATTCAGGAAGTTCAATTCTTTGAAATAAACCACCAGGTCTCTAATGTTCATACTTAACCTGCCGACAATTAAGACACCGTGCCACATATGCCACAATATCCTTTTTCATTCTGCGCCACCAATAATGTTGACGCAAATCTCGATACATTTTCGCTGCACCTGGATGAATAGAATACCGCGAATTGTGAGCTTCTTCTAGAATCAATTCTCTAAGCCCATCAACATTTGGCACACAAATGCGCCCTTGCATCCTCAGGATCCCATCAGCATCTAAGGTGACCTGTTTAGCACCTCCTCGCCGAACCGTATCTCTAAGGTCACATAAATAAGAATCATTATATTGTTGATCGCGGATACGCTCCAATAATAAAGAGCGAGCGATCGTGCAGGCTAGTACTCGACTAGGCTCAGAAATATCCAACCTCACAAATCGGTTGGCCAAGGACTGAACATCCAAAGCAAGTGGTCTCTGATTGACTGGAATATAAGCAAGACTACCCATATTGGCTGACTTCCTACTCAAAGCGTCGGCCACCACGTTTTCTTTTCCCGGATGATATAAAATGGTGACATCATAATCTTTTAGTAATTCTAGCCACCTTCTCTTCCTCAAATTCAACTCTTTCTGCTTAAACAAATACTGAAGACTCTTATGGTCGGTGTATACTTCACATGCTACCCCATACAAATAATGCCTCCAGATCTTCAATGCGTGAATAATCGCCGCCAATTCTAGATCGTGCACTAGATATTTCTTTTCATGAATCTTCATCTGCCTCGAAGCATAGGCAATAACCTTGCCATCCTGCATTAACACTGCACCAAGCCCAATACGGGAAGCATCACAATAAACAGTATAAGGTCTCGTACCTGTGGGTAAAATCAATACCGGTGTTGTGGTCAAGGCTGTCTTGAGCTTTTGAAAGCTCGCCTCACATCTATCGGACCATTCAAATTGAACACCTTTCTGTGTCAATCTTGTCAGTGGGGTTGCAATAGATGAAAACCCCTCTACGAATCGGCGATAAATAACCCACTAATCCCAAGAAACTCCGAATATCTGTGGCTGATGTCGGTCTAGGCCGGTTCTTGACTGCCTCAATCTTCTTCGGATCAACCTGAATACCTGCTGCCGTCATAATATGACACAGGAATGCAACTGAACTTAGCCAAAATTCACACTTTGAAAATTTTGCATATAGTTGGTTATCTCTCAGAGTCTGCAAGGCCACTCTGAGATGTTGCGCATGCTCCTCCTGACTGCGGGAATATATTAATATGTCATCAATGAAGACTATAACAAACAAGTCTAAATAAGGCCGGAACACCCGATTCATCAATTCCATAAAAGCTGCTGGGGCATTTGTCAACCCAAAAGACATGACCAGAAATTCATATTGTCCGTACCGAGTGCGGAACGCTGTCTTAGGGACATCAGACTCTCTAATCTTCAGTTGGTGATAGCTAGATCTCAAATCTATCTTCGAAAATGCCTTGGCACCCTGAAGCTGGTCAAATTAATCATCAATTCGCGGAAGTGGATATTTATTTTTGATAGTCACCTTATTTAACTGTCGATAGTCAATGCACATTCTCATCGAACCATCTTTCTTCTTTACAAATAATACCGGTGCACCCCACGGCGAAACATTGGGTCTAATGAAACCCTTTTCAAGTAAATCCTGCAACTGTTCCTTCAATTCTTTTAACTCTGGCGGAGCCATATGATATGGGGGAATGGAAATGGGCTGAATGCATGTAGCCAAGTCAATGCAAAAATCAATGTCCTTATTGGGCGGCATACCTGGCAAGTCTGAAGGGAATACTTCAGGAAATTCTCAAACCACAGGCACAGAGTCAATAGAAGGAACCTCCGCACTGGAATCACGGACATAGGCCAAACAAGCCAAGAATCCTTTCCCAACCATACGCTGAGCCTCAACATAAGAAATAACATTGCGACCAGTATGACCTGAAATTCCTTTCCACTCTATACGAGGCAAATTCGGCAGAGCTAAAGTCACAGTCTTGGCATGGCAATCTAAAATAGAATGATATGGAGATAGCCAATCCATGCCTAATATAATATCAAAGTCCACCATATTTAGGAGCAATAAATCAGCACGGGTCTCGAGACCCTCAATTACTATAATACATGACCGATGAACTCGATCAACCACAATAGAATTGCCTACTGGTGTAGACACATGAACAGGAACACTCGGTGGATCACTGGGCTGAATCAAGTACGGTGCAAAATAGGAAGACACGTACGAATATGTAGACCCAAGGTCAAATAATGCTGATGCCTTTCTATCACAAACCAAAATAATACCTGTAATGACGACATCAGAAGACTCAGCCCTCTCGTCTGGCGAGAAGTGCATAACATCGGGGTTGTGCCCCACCACCCTGAGTAGTATCTCTAGAATGATCAGTTGCTGGCTGGTCTCTATCTCTATCGGTCTGATCTCCACCTCTATGACCTCTACCTCCACCTCTATGTCCTCTACCTCCGCCTCTAGCTGGCTGGGCAGGCTGTGGGGGAACTGGGGCCTGAATCATGGCACGAGAACCCTGCTGCTGAGATCTATCAGAAGCTCGAGGCCAATACTTTGCAATGTGCCTAAGATCACCACACGTAAAACAAGCCCTCGCCTGCTGAAAATAGCGAAGTGGTGGTGCACTGCTAGGCTGCTGATCAGAGTAGCGTGGCTGAGAATTACGATCACCAGAAGCATCATGAGAAACCTGAAGAGCTGACTAATAAGGCCTAGGAAGATGGCCTCTATCATGAGAATCTCTATCTCCAGACGAAGTACCACTGAATCTACCCGAATTACGAGATCTCTTATCTGATCCATATCTTGCTCCCTGTGATAGAGCCATTTTGATTCGGTGGGCTGCATTAGCCGCCTCCTGAAAAGTGATTTCAGTTCCTGCCCCCAAAGCCATATGTAGTCGAATTGGCTGATTCAAGCCATCAATAAACCTTCTCACCCTTTCCCGATCTGTGGGAAGTATGATAATAGCATGACGAGCCAGGTCCACGAACCTAGTCTCGTACTGTGTGACAGACATAGAACCCCGATGAAGACGCTCAAATTGTCTGCGCAGAGCCTCCCGCTGAGTTGTCGGAAGGAACTTTTCCAAGAACAATTCTGCAAATTGCCCCCAAGTCAAAGATGATGATCTCACTGGCCTGGATAGACAATAACCCCTCCACCAAGTCTTGGCAGAACCAGATAATCGAAAGGTAGCAAAGTCCACACCATTAGTCTCCACAATGCCCATAGTACGGAGAACCTCGTGGCAGCTATATAGGAAATCCCGTGGATCCTCTAAAGGAGTGCCACTGAATGTGGTAGTGAATAGCTTGGTAAACCTGTCCAATCTCCATAACGCGTCAGCGGACATAGCTGCACCATCATTAGATGGAGTCACAATAACAGGCTGAGCTGCCTCAACTGGCTGAATCACAGGAACCTGAGCCCGGGGAATTACTGGCTCCGGAGTGCGCGTAGCAGGAGTCTGATTACCTCCTCCAGCCTGAGAACTGGCTGGTGCTACTGGTAATAAACCTGCTCTGGTGATATTGTCCATAAAACCTATCCGGACCAAAGCATCCTGAAGATCCGGTGAAAACATAACTTCTCCTGGGACCTGAGCTGGGCCTACTGGAGCTGCTGGGACTGGAACCTCCTCATCGATGTGAGCCTAAGGTTCTGTCACTTGGGCCGCTGCTCGGGGCTGAGCTCTACCCCTACCTTGGCCTCTAGGACGACCTCGACCTCGGCCTCTACCCCTAGCGGGAGCTGCCGCTGCTGGGACCTCGGGCTGCTGGTCAGTAGATGAGGATGCACGTGTTCTTACCATCTGCGGAAGAACAGAGTAGAAGTTCAATTAACATTTGAAAGATCAAGTCGCACGACCGGAAAGAATAAAGGGAAAATTTTCCTAACTCTGTAGCCTCTGGAGGATAAATACAGACGTCTCCGTACCGATCCTTCAAACTCTACTAAGGTTGTTCGTGAGTTGTGAGACCTATGCAACCTAGTGCTCTGATACCAACTTGTCACGACCCGGATTTCCCACCATCGGGGGGTCATGTTAGCACCTACTAGTGGAAGCTAGGCAAGCCAAATATTAATTACACCTCCATTAATTACCAAATTCTTATTAAGACTTTAAAATTAAAAACATATAAATCACAGCGGAATAATTAAACTTAGCGGAAGACTTAGTCAATCTTATCAAATATGATAAAGAAAACCCCAAACATGATACACTACCCAAGTCTGGTGTCACAATACTCACGAACTTCTAAGAATAATACACATAATTGTCTGAAAGAAATATAAGTCGTTTATCTCGAATACATGAGATAACAGAATGAAATACATAGATAGAAGAGACAACGGGTCATGCGGACGCCTGCAAGGCTACCTCGTAGTCTCAGTAGTCGGAATAGTTACAACTCTCTTTTTAAGATTTTAAATAAAATTATGAATTTACAGAGCGCAGAGTGTGGTATCAGCACAACCGACCCCATGTGCTGGTAAGTGCACGGCCTATCCCGGCGAAGTAGTGACGAGGCTAGGACCAGACACCCACACAAACCTGTACAGTTGGAATATATACATATACAATAACAAAAACATTTATAAGGAAAGACTCTGCTCTGAAATAACAGTCAATAACTCGTGATATCAAGAATAATCTAGTCAACACAATAAATCTTACTTTCATGTCTCAATTCCTTTTTCATTTCATATCTCGTGGTAGGCGTACCACCCGCTCCTAACTATCACAGTAATTATATCTTGTGGTAGGCGTACCACCCGCACCCAAATATATCAATAGATTATATCTTGTGGTAGGCGTACCACCCGCTCCCAAATATATCAATAGGCTACCGGCAACTATGGCCAATGCCGAGATTTAAATCACTTTGTGGTCGGCGTGCCACACGATCCCATTTCTTATTATATAAGTGGTCGGCGCGCCACACGATCCCAATTCATAAATATATATATTACCGGCATTTAGCCAATAATCTCTGCATCAACAATATTTATAATTACCGGTTTTCAACCAATAATTGATAATAATTTCAATAATTTATCTCCATTACCGGTATGACACCAATAACTCTTAATCAACAATTTATACATAACTAAATTCCTATTCCTTCAAGCTAGGATAGAACAAACACTTACCTCAAATGTTTTACGGACAATTAAATCTGTGGCAATGCCTTTTCCTTTCAAATTCGGCTCCAATCCAATCGTATATACACACAATTGATTTAATATCATCAATACTACTCAACAAACTAATTCATTAGGCCAATTTCAATTTTTACAACATTCTACCCGGAATAGTGAATTTTGACCCCGGGCCCACATGGTCGAAACTCGGGGTTCGTACCAAAATCCGGTTACTCGTCCCCCCACGAGTTCAAGTATATGATTTGTTTCAAAATCGGACCTCAATTCGAGGTCCAATTTCCTAATTCATGAAAAACCCTATATTTTACCAAAAACAAGAAATTCTACCATGAAAACCTTTGATTTCTATTGAAAAACATGTTTAATGTTGTTAGGAATTGAAAGAATTAAGTAAAAAGTGACTTACAATTGTTTTGAAGAAGAGGGAGTTCTTGAAAAATCGTCAATGGGTGTTTTTGGGTTGTGAAATGTGAAAAATGAAGCTGGAAATCGGGATTTACAGGTCTCTGTGTTCGCATTTGCGAACATGGGTTCGCAATTGCGAACCCCGACCAATTTCCGGAGTTTGAAAAATAAGCTAAGGCTGGGAAGTTCGCATTTGCGAAGCCAAGGCAATTCTGGAGCCTTCACATTTGCGAACATTTGTTCGCATTTGCGAACAAAGCTGGGCTGAGGGGCCTTCGCATTTGCGAAGAATTCTTCGCATTTGCGAAGAATGGCTTAACACATAAGGCCTCGCATTTGCGAGGTTCTGTTCGCATTTGGGAACCCAAACAGTCCTGGGCGCCCTTCGCATTTGCGATCATGGGTTCGCATTTGCGAACCCTGCCTTGATCTGTCACCTTCGCAATTGCGAGAAATGCTTCGCAATTGCGAAGCCAACAGCTGGGTGAAAAACCAGCAGTGCAAAAATTCAGAAATTGAACCAACGGCCTATCAAATCTTTACCCGAGCCCCCCGGGCTCCAAACCAAACATATACACAACATCAAAAACACATTACGAACTTGTTCGTGCGGTCACATCGCCAATATAACATCGTTTTCATCAAATCAAGCCTCAAGTTCATGATTTTCATACTTTTCGTTTTCAAAACTTTCAAACTTGGAACTCAAGGTCCAAAACATATCAAACGACATCCGAATGTCACCAAACTTTGCAGAAAGCACATATATAATATTTAAGACTTGTACCGGGCGTCGGAACCAAAATACGTGCCCGATACCAAGGTCAATTAATTCATTTTCCTTTAACAATTACATCAAAAACAATTTCACAGAAAAATTCATAACTTGGGCTCTAGGCCTCAGAATTCGACTCCGAACGCATGTTCAAGTCTCATATTTTTCCTATGGACCTTCCGGGACCATCCAATCTCGGGCCCGGTTCCGTTTACCAAAAATGTTGACCGAAGTCAACCATATCAATATTAATATCATTTTTATCCAAATTTCTCATAGAATTCATATTTTCTATCAAAAAATCTTTCCGGCTACATGCTCGGATCGTGCACGTAAATCGAGGCAACATAGAATAAGGTTTTCAAGGCCTCAGAAGCTCGCAATAATTAATAAAATAAGTGATGACCCTTTGGGTCGTCACAAAATTTTAGGTGATCCGGGTCCGAGTGCTCGGGCCCATGGTGGAAGGGGTGGGCTATAGAGCACGAAAATATGGAAATCAGGCGGAATTCTAGTTTTATGGTCGTAAAACGTCAAAAGAAGTAATTTGGTCATGGCAGAGTAGTGACTATGGTTCTTTAAGATATATTTGACTTCCCCAAAAATTATTAGGCGATCCAGGTCCGAGGGTCCGGGTCCACGGCGGAAGGCGTGGGGTATAGCATACAAAAATTAGGGACTCGCACAGATTTTTAGTTTTATGGCCCTAAAATTCCAAAAGATATAATTTTGTCATGGCAGGTCTGTGACTATGATTTCTTAAGTTGTATGTAATGTCCCAAAAATATTTTAGCCAATCCGGGTCCGAGGGCTCCAGCCCACGGTAGAAGGAGTGGGCTATAGAACACGAAACTATGGGAATCGGGCAAAATTCCAGTTTTATGACCGTAAAATGCCAAAAATATAATTTGGTCTTGGAGAGGCGGTGATTACGGTTCCTTAGGTTGTATTTGACATCCCAAAAATTTTTAGGCAATCCAGGTTTGGGGGTCCGGGCCCACAGCAGAAGGCGTAGGCTATAGCACACAAAAACTAGGGACTCGCGCGGATTTTTAGTTTTATGGCCGTAAAATTTCAAAAGATATAATTTGGTCATGGAGGGGTGGTGACAATGATTACTTAGATCGTATTTGACGTCTAGGAAATTTTTTAGGCGATCTGGGTCCGGGGGATCGGGCCCACGAATGAAGGCGTGGGCTATAGCACACGAAATGGGAATCGGGCGGAATTCTAGTTGTATGGCCGTAAAATGCCAAAAATGTAACTTGGTCATGTTGGGGAGATGACTATGGTCCCTTAGACTGTATTTGACATCCCAAGAAAATTTTTGGCGATCTGGGTACGAGGATCTGGCACACGGCGAAAGACATCGGCTATAGCACACGAAAATTAGGGACTAGCGTGGATTTTCAGTTTATGGCTGTGAAATTTCAAAAGATATAATTTTGTCATGGAGGGGCGGTGATTATGGTTTCTCAGGTCGTATTTAACATTCATGAAATTTTTTAGGCGATCTGGGTCTAGGGGCTCGAGCCCATGGCGGAAGGCATGAGCTATAGCACACAAAAATATGAGAATCGGGCGGAATTCTAGTTCTATGACCGTAAAACACCAAAAAATGTAATTTGGTCTTGGCAGGATGGTGACTATGGTTCCTTAAGCTATATTTGACATCTCGAAAACAATTTATGCAATCTGGGTCCGGGGGTCTGGACCCACGGCGGAAGTCATGGGTATATCACACGAAAATTAGTGACTCCCACGGATTTTTAGTTTTATTGCCATAAAATTTCAAAAGATATATTTTGGTCATGGTGAGGTGGAGAATATAGTTTTTAGGTCGTACTGGACGTCTAGGAAAAATTTTAGGCGATCCAGGTCCGGGGCTCGGGCCCACGGCGAAAGGCGTGGGCTATAGCACATGAAAATATGGGTATCTAGCAAAATTTTAGTTTTATGACCGTAAAATGGAAAACAAATATTATTTGGTAATGGCTGGGTGGTGACTATGCTTCCTTAGGCTTTATGTGACATCTCGAAAAAATTTATGCGATCCGGTGTATGGGTCCGGGCCCTCGGCGGAAGGCGTGGGCTATAACACACGAAAATATAGGAGTCGAACGGAATTCTAGTTGTGTGGGCGTAAAATGCCAAAAAATGTAATTTGGTCATGGCGGTGCAGTGACTATGGTTCTTTAGGCTGTATTTGATATCCCAGAAGCATTTTAGGCGATCCGGGTTCGGGGGTCTAGGCCCACGGCGGAAGGCGTGGGCTATGGCACAGGAAAATTAGGGACTCGCGCGGATTTTCGGTATTATGGCCGAAAAACACTAAAAGATGTAGTTTAGTCATGGCAGGGCAGTGACTATAGTTCCTTAGACAGTATTTGACATCCCAAAAAAATTGTAGGCAATCTGGGTCCGGGGGTCCAGGCCCACGACGGAAGGCATGGGCTATGCCACACGGAAATTAGGGACTCGCGCGGATTTTTAATTTTATGGCCGTAAAATTCCCAAAGATATAATTTGGTGATGGTGGGACAGTTACTGTGTTTTCTTAGATCGTATGTAATGTCTAGAAAAAGTTTTAGGCGGTCCGGGTCTGGGGGCTCGGGGCCACGGTGGAAGGCGTGGGCTATAGCACACAAAAATATGGGAATCAGGAGAAAATCTAGTTTTATGACCGTAAAATGCCAAAAAATTAAATTTCGTCATGGAGGGGCAGTGACTACGGTTCCTTAGGCTGTATTTGACATCTTGAAAAATTTTTAGGTGATCCGGGTTCGGGGGCTCGGGCACACGGCGAAAGGCGTGGGCTATAGCACACGAAAATATGGGAATCAGGTGAAATTCTAGTTTTATGGTTCCTTAGGCTATATTTGACATCCTGAAAATTTTTTAGGCGATCTGGGTCCGTAGTCCGGGCCCATGGTGGTAGACGTGGGCTATAGCACACGAAAATTAGGGACTCGCGCGAATTTTTAGTTTTATTGCCGTAAAATTACAAAAAGATATAATTTTGTCATGGCGGAGTGGTGACTATGGTTTCTTAGGTCGTATTTGACATCCAAGAAAAATTTTAGGCAATTAGGTTCGCGGGCTCGGGCCTACAGTGGAAGGTGTGGGTTATAGCTCAAGAAAATATGGGAATCGTGTGAAGTTCTAGTTTTATGACCGTAAAACACCTAAAATATAATTTAGTCATGGAGGGGCTGTGACTATGGTTTCTTAGGCTGTATTTGACAGCCCAAAAGGTTTTTTGGCGATACGGGTTTGAGGGTCCGGGCCCACGTCGGAAGGCGTGGGCTATAGCACACGAAAATTAGGGACTTGCGTGGATTTTCAGTTTTACTGCCGTAAAATTCCAAAGATATAATTTGGTCATAGCATGGTGGAGACTATGGTTTATTAGGTCGTATATAACGTCCAGGAAAATGTTTAGGTGATCCGAGTCCGGGGGCTCAAGCCACAGCGGAAGGCGTGGTCTATAGAATACGAAAATATGGAAATCAGGCGGAATTCTAGTTTTATCGCCGTAAAATGCCAAAAGATGTAATTCGGTCATGGCATGGCAGTGACTATGGTTCCGTAAGCTATATTTTACTTCCCGAAATGTTTTAGGCGATTTAGGTCCGGGGGTCCGGGCCCACGGCGGAAGGCGTGGGCTATAAGCACAAGAAAATTAGGGACTCACGTGTTTCAGTTTTATGGTCGTAAAATTCCAAAAGATATAATTTGGTCATGGCAGGGCGGAGACTGTGGTGTTTTAGGTCATATTGGATGTCTAGGAAAAATTTTAGGTGATCCAGGTTTGGGGCTCAGGCCCATGGCGGAAGGTGCACACAAAAATATGGGAATCTGGCGAAATTCTAGTTTTATGGCCGTAAAACACCTAAAAATGTAATTTGGTACTGGATGGGTGGTGACTATGGTTCCTTAGGCTGGATTTGACTTCCCGAAAACATTTTAGGAGATCTAGGTTCGGGGGTCCGAGACTTCGGCGGAAGGCGTGGGCTATAGCACACGAAAACTAGGGACTCGCGCGAATTTTTAGTTTTATGGCCGTAAAATTCCAAAAGATATAATTTGGTCATGGAGGGGTGGTGACTATGATTACTTAGATCGTATTTGACGTCTAGGAAATTTTTTAGGCTATCTGGGTCCGAGGGCTCGGGCCCACGAATGAAGGCGTGGGCTATAGCACACAAAATGGGGATCGGGCGGAATTCTAGTTGTATTGCCATAACATGCCAAAAATGTAACTTGGTCATGGCGGGGCGATGACTATGGATCCTTAGACTGTATTTGACATCCCAAGAGAATTTTAGGCGATCGGGGTACGGGGATCCGGCCCACGGCGAAAGACATCGGCTATAGCACACGAAAATTAGGGACTGGCGTGAATTTTTAGTTTTTGGCTGTGAAATTTCAAAAGATATAATTTTGTCATGGAGGGGCGGTGATTATGGTTTCTTAGGTCGTATTTGACATCCGAGAAAATTTTTAGGCGATCTAGGTCTAGGGGCTCGAGCCCATGGCGGAAGGCATGAGCTATAGCACACAAAAATATGGGAATCTGGCGGAATTCAAGTTTTATGGCTGTAAAACACCAAAAAATGCAATTTGGTCATGACAGGATGGTGACTATGGTTCCTTAGGCTATATTTGACATCTCGAAAACAATTTTTGCAATTCGGGTCCGGGGGTCTGGGCCCACGGCGGAAGGCATGGGTTATATCACACGAAAATTAGGGACTCGCACGGATTTTTAGTTTTATTGCCATATAATATAGAAAGATATAATTTGGTCATGGCGAGGTGGAATATATAGTTTTTAGGTCGTACTGGACGTCTAGGAAAAATTTTAGGCGATCCAGGTCCGGGGCTCGGGCCCACAGCGGAAGGCGTGGGCTATAGCACATGAAAATATGGGTATCTAGCAAAATTTTAGTTTTATGACCGTAAAATGGAAAAATAATATTATTTGGTAATGGCCGTGTGGTGACTATGCTTCCTTAGGCTTTATGTGACATCTCGAAAAAATTTATGCGATCCGGGTGTATGGGTCCGGGCCCTCGGCGGAAGGCGTGGGCTATAGCACACGAAAATATAGGAGTCGAACGAAATTCTAGTTGTGTGGGCGTAAAATGCCAAAAAATGTAATTTGGTCATGGCGGTGCAGTGACTATGGTTCTTTAGGCTGTATTTGATATCCTAGAAGCATTTTAGGCGATCCGGGTTCGGGGGTCTAGGCCCACGGCGGAAGGCGTGGGCTATGGCACAGGAAAATTAGGGACTCGTGCGGATTTTCAGTATTATGGCCGAAAAACACCAAAAGATGTAGTTTAGTCATGGCAGGGCAGTGACTATAGTTCCTTAGACAGTATTTGACATCCCGAAAAAATTGTAGGCAATCTGGGTCCGGGTGTCCAGGCCCACGACGGAAGGTGTGGGCTACGGCACACGAAAATTAGGGACTCGCGCAGATTTTTAATTTTATGGCTGTAAAATTCCCAAAGATATAATTTGGTGATGGTGGGACAGTTACTGTGTTTTCTTAGATCGTATGTAATGTCTAGAAAAAGCTTTAGGCGGTCCGGGTCTGGGGGCTCGGGGCCACGGTGGAAGGCGTGGGCTATAGCACACAAAAATATGGGAATCGGGCGGAAATCTAGTTTTATGACCGTAAAATGCCAAAACATTAAATTTCGTCATGGAGGGGCAGTGACTATGGTTCCTTAGGCTGTATTTGACATCTTGAAAAATTTTTAGGTGATCCGGGTTCGGGGGCTCGGGCACACGGCGAAAGGCGTGGGCTATAGCACACGAAAATATGGCAATCGGGCGAAATTCTAGTTTTATGGTTCCTTAGGCTATATTTGACATCCTGAAAATTTTTTAGGCGATCTGGGTCCGTAGTCCGGGCCCATGGTGGTAGGCGTGGGCTATAGCACACGAAAATTAGGGACTCGCGCGAATTTTTAGTTTTATTGCCGTAAAATTTCAAAAAGATATAATTTTGTCATGGCGGAGTGGTGACTATGGTTTCTTAGGTCGTATTTGACATCCAGGAAAAATTTTAGGCAATTCGGTTCGCGGGCTCGGGCCCACAGTGGAAGGCGTGGGTTATAGCTCACGAAAATAAGGGAATCGCGTGAAATTCTAGTTTTATGACCGTAAAATACCTAAAATATAATTTAGTCATGGAGGAGCTGTGACTATGGTTTCTTAGGCTGTATTTGACAGCCCAAAAAGTTTTTAGGCGATACGGGTTCGGGGGTTCGGGCCCACGTCGGAAGGCGTGGGCTATAGCACACGAAAATTAGGGACTTGCGTGGATTTTCAGTTTTACTGCCGTAAAATTCCAAAGATATAATTTGGTCATGGCATGGTGGAGACTATGGTTTATTAGGTCGTATATAACGTCCAGGAAAAAGTTTAGGTGATCCGAGTCCGGGGGCTCAAGCCACAATGGAAGGCGTGGGCTATAGAATACGAAAATATGGAAATCAGGCGGAATTCTAGTTTTATGGCCATAAAACACCAAAAGATGTAATTCGGTCATGGCAGGGCAGTGACTATGGTTCCTTAAGCTATATTTTACTTCCCGAAATTTTTTAGGCGATTCAGGTCCGGGGGTCCAGGCCCACTGCGGAAAGCGTGGGAGCACACGAAAATTTGGGACTCACGTGTTTCAGTTTTATGGCCGTAAAATTCCAAAAGATATAATTTGGTCATGGCAGGGCGGAGACTATGGTGTTTTAGGTCATATTGGATGTCTAGGAAAAATTTTAGGTGATCCGGGTTTGGGGCTCAGGCCCACGGCGGAAGGTGCACACAAAAATATGGGAATATGGCGAAATTCTAGTTTTATGGCCGTAAAACATCCAAAAATGTAATTTGGTACTGGACGGGTGGTGACTATGGTTCCTTAAGCTGGATTTGACATCCCGAAAACATTTTAGGAGATCTAGGTTCGGGGGTCCGAGCCCTCGGCGGAAGGCGTGGGCTATATAGCACACGAAAACTAGGCACTCGCGCGAATTTTTAGTTTTATGGCCGTAAAATTGCAAAAGATATAATTTGGTCATGGAGGGGTGGTGACTATGATTACTTAGATCGTATTTGACGTCTAGGAAATTTTTTAGGCTATCTGGGTCCGAGGGCTCGGGCCCACGAATGAAGGCGTGGGCTATAGCACACAAAATGGGAATCGGGCGGAATTCTAGTTGTATTGCCGTAAAATGCCAAAAATGTAAGTTGGTCATGGAGGGGCGATGACTATGGTTCCTTAGACTGTATTTGACGTCCCAAGAGAATTTTAGGCGATCTGATACGGGGATCCGACCCACGGCGAAAGACATCGGCTATAGCACACGAAAATTAGGGACTCGCGTGGATTTTCAGTTTTTGGCTGTGAAATTTCAAAAGATATAATTTTGTCATGGAGGGGCGGTGATTATGGTTTCTTAGGTCGTATTTGACATCCGGGAAAATTTTTAGGCAATCTGGGTCTAGGGGCTCGAGCCCATGGCGGAAGGCATGAGCTATAGCACACAAAAATATGGGAATCTGGCGGAATTCTAGTTTTATGGCTGTAAAACAACAAAAAATGCAATTTGATCATGGCAGGACGGTGACTATGGTTCCTTAGGCTATATTTGACATCTCGAAAACAATTTTTGCAATTCGGGTCCGGGGTCTGGGCCCACGGCGGAAGGCGTGAGTTATATCAAACGAAAATTAGGGACTCGCACAGATTTTTAGTTTTATTGCCATATAATATCAAAAGATATAATTTGGTCATGGCGAGGTGGAGAATATAGTTTTTAGGTCGTACTGGACGTCTAGGAAAAATTTTAGGCGATCCAGGTCCGGGGCTCGGGCCCACGGCGGAAGGCGTGGGCTATAGCACATGAAAATATGGGAATCTGGCAAAATTTTAGTTTTATGACCGTAAAACGGAAAAAAGATATTATTTGGTAATGGCCAGGTGGTGACTATGCTTCCTTAGGCTTTATGTGACATCTCGAAAAAATTTATGCGATCCGGGTGTATGGGTCCGGGCCCTCGGTGGAAGGCGTGGGCTATATCACACGAAAATATAGGAGTCGAACGGAATTCTAGTTGTGTGGGCGTAAAATGCAAAAAAAATGTAATTTGGTCATGGCGGGGCAGTGACTATGGTTCTTTAGGCTGTATTTGATATCCCAGAAGCATTTTAGGCGATCCGGGTTCGGGGGTCTAGGCCCACGGCGGAAGGCGTGGGCTATGGCACAGGAAAATTAGGGACTCGCGCGGATTTTCAGTATTATGGCCGAAAAACACCAAAAGATGTAATTTAGTCATGGCAGGGCAGTGACTATAGTTCCGTAGACAGTATTTGACATCCCGAAAAAATTGTAGGCAATTTGGGTGCGGGGGTCCAGGCCCACGACGGAAGGCGTGGGCTATGGCACACGAAAATTAGGTACTCGCACGGATTTTTAATTTTATGGCCGTAAAATTCCCAAAGATATAATTTGGTGATGGTGGGACAGTTACTGTGTTTTCTTAGATCGTATGTAATGTCGAGAAAAAGTTTTAGGCGGTCCGGGTCTGGGGGCTCGGGGCCACGGTGGAAGGCGTGGGCTATAGCACACAAAAATATGGGAAACAGGCGGAATTCTAGTTTTATGACCGTAAAATGCCAAAAAATTAAATTTCGTCATGGAGGGGCAGTGACTATGGTTCCTTAGGCTGTATTTGACATCTTGAAAAATTTTTAGGTGATCCGGATTCGGGGGCTTGGGCACACGCGGAAGGCGTGGGCTATAGCACACGAAAATATTGCAATCGGGCAGAATTCTAGTTTTATGGTTCCTTAGGCTATATTTGACATCCTGAAAATTTTTTAGGCGATCTGGGTCCGGAGTTCGGGCCCACGGTGGTAGGCGTGGGCTATAGCACACGAAAATTAGGGACTCGCGCGGATTTTTAGTTTTATTGTCGTAAAATTACAAAAAAGATATAATTTTGTCATGGCGGAGCGGTGGCTATGATTTCTTAGGTCGTATTTGACATCCAGGAAAATTTTTAGGCAATTCGGTTCGCGGGCTCGGGCCCACAGTGGAAGGCGTGGGTTATAGCTCACGAAAATATGGGAATCATGTGAAATTCTAGTTTTATGACCGTAAAACAACAAAAATATAATTTAGTCATGGAGGGGCTGTGACTACGGTTTCTTAGGCTGTATTTGATAGCCCAAAAAGTTTTTAGGCGATACGGGTTCGGGGGTCTTGGCCCACGTCGGAAGGCGTGGGCTATAGCACACGAAAATTAGGGACTTGCGTGGATTTTCAGTTTTACTGCCGTAAAATTCCAAAGATATAATTTGGTCATGGCATGGTGGAGACTATGGTTTATTAGGTCGTATTTGACGTCCAGGAAAAAGTTTAGGTTATCCGGGTCCGGGGGCTCAGGCCACAGCGGAAGGCGTGGGCTATAGAACACGAAAATATGGAAATCAGGCGGAATTCTAGTTTTATGGCCGTAAAACGCCAAAAGATGTAATTCGGTCATGGCAGGGCAGTGACTATGGTTCCTTAAGCTATATTTACTTCCCGAAATTTTTTAGGCGATTCAGGTCCGGGGGTCCGGGCCCACGGCGGAAGGCGTGGGCTATAAGCACACGAAAATTAGGGACTCGCGCGTTTCAGTTTTATGGCCGTAAAATTCCAAAAGATATAATTTGGTCATGGCGGGGCGGAGACTATGGTGTTTTAGGTCGTATTAGATGTCTAGGAAAAATTATAGGTGATCCGGGTTTGGGGCTCAGGCCCATGGCGGAAGGTGTACACAAAAATATGGGAATCTGGCGAAATTCTAGTTTTATGGCCGTAAAACACCAAAAAATGTAATTTGGTACTGGACGGGTGGTGACTATGGTTCCTTAGGCTGGATTTGACATCCCAAAAATATTTTAGGAGATCTGGGTTCGGGGGTCCGAGCCCTCGGCGAAAGGCGTGGGCTATAGCACACGAAAACTAGGGACTCGCGCAAATTTTTAGTTTTATGACCATAAATTTCAAAAGATATAATATGGTCATGGCGGGGTGGTGACTATGGTTTCTTAGGTCATATTTGAGGTCCAGAAAAATTTTTCGGCGATCTGGGTCTGGGGGCTTGAGCACACGGCGGAAGACATGGGTTATAGCACACAAAAATATGGGAATCGGGCAATATTCTATTTTTATAGCCGTAAAATGCCAAAAATGTAATTTGGTCATGGCGGGGCGATGACTATCTTTCCTTAGGTTGTATTTGACATAACGAAAGTATTTTACTTGATCCGAGTTTGGGGTTCCGGGCCCACAATGGAAGGCGTGGGCTATGGCACACGAAAATTAGGGATTCGCGCGTATTTTTAGTTTTATGGCCCTAAAATTCTAAAAGAAATAATTTGGTCATGGCGGGGCGGTGACTATGATTTCTTAGGTCGTATGTAATATCCAGAAAAACTTTTAGGCGATCCGGGTTCGAGGGCTCAAGCCCACGGTGGAAGGAGTGGGCCATAGCACACGAAAATATGGGAATCGGGCAAAATTCCAGTTTTATGACCGTAAAATGCCAAAAAATGTAGGTCTTGGAGATGCGGTGATTACGGTTCCTAAGGCTTTATTTTATATCCCGAAAGAAATTTAGGCGATCTAGGTCCAGGGGTCCGGGCCCACGACGAAAGGCGTGGGCTATAGCACATGAAAACTAGGATATCGCGCGGATTTTTAGTGTTATGGCCGTAAAATTCCAAAAGATATAATTTGGTCATGGAGGGGTGGTGACTATGGTTACTTAGATAGAATTTGACGTCTAGGAAAAATTTTAGGCGATCTAGGTCCGGGGGCTCGGCCCCACGACTGAAGATATGGGAATCGGGCAGAATTCAAGTTTTATGGCCGTAAAACGCCAAAAATGTTATTTGGTCATGGCAGGGCGGTGACTGTCACACCTCCTTTTGGCGCTACCGCACCCCACGAAGGGCGTAAGGTACATGGAGTTTTTCCAATTAAAGGACAATCGAAACGAGATTCGTTTATTAAGAGATTTAGAGTCGCCACTTGGGAGATTTATGGTGTCCCAAGTCACCGGTTCGAATCCTGAATCGAGGAAAAGTTTGATTATATTTAACAATCCGCGAACCAGAAATTCGGATAAGGAATTCTGTTAACCCGGGAGAAGGTGTTAGGCATTCCCGAGTTCCGTGGTTCTAGCACGGTCACTCAACTGTCATATTTATCTTATTTATCTAAGTTTATAACATGCTTAAACTTTTGTGCAAATTTTGACTTTCAACATTTTTTATTATTATAATAAGAATTATTTTAACAAAGAATTGCAACATTGTGAAAATGTATCTCGAACCACGTCACATCAATGTACCGGTGGTTATCGAAATATTTCGACTCCGTTGAGATTTGGATTTGGGTCACATAAATGTGCACCCGAGTTTAAGAAGGTAAGGATATTTAAAGTACGCGCCTAAAGTGACTAATGCGTCATTATTTTGGGGAAGGCCGGAAATTCGCTAAACAGCTCGTCCCGAAATCTAAGTAGTTATTAACATATGTACATTTATGAGGGCCACGCAATTGGTGCATTTTATTTGGCGAGGATCCTCTCATTTATCTAATTTAAAAGAGAACTACATTCCGCTATATTTATTTGAAGAGTTAATTTAAGGTTATTTAAAACATATTGTAAGCCACGCTAGATGAAATGCATTCGTGTTCACGACAAGTTCTATTTAACCTTGTTCAAAATTGGAGCCGGGTCACAGGAAATGTACCCCCGGTTCCTTTAATCTAATTAAGTAGTTCAGTCGATGAATAGCAACCCAATATTTATATTGTGACAACGTCATGTTCAGCTATAACCAATTCAAATCAACACGAGCCTCAATAAACAATAAACCAACTCATGTCTATAGAACGACAACTACTGACTGGCCACGGAAAATAAAATACGTACTTGAAAAAATAATTTGCTAAAGACATTTAAATTGTATAAGATAATAACTACTGCTATGGTTACTGATTTTGATCACATTTCTCAAGTCTCTTACTCTAAAATTTGCCAAAATGCCATAGTAAACATACAACATCAGTGTGTTTTCTTTTCAGCTAAGTACTACGAGATATTTTAGTTAGTTATTGTTGTTGATTAAGTGTCGAGAATAAGTACTCCAAACCACAACATATATAGCAGAATATACACAGATTTTGGATTAAAAATAAAACAACTTGCAACACGAACAAAAGAAATGGAGCTGGAATTAACTGACCAGATAGGGAATTACACCAGCAACCTCGACAGACCAGAACTCAACGAACTCGAACGGAACAGCCACTCAAACGGAGCCTCGACTCGAAAAACTCGACGCGACCGAAATTGTGGATGTTGCAGGATGAAACTGAAGCAGAAACGTTGATGGTCGACTAGAGTAGGAAGATGGTTCGTGAGGGACGAGTTGGTCGTTTGGTGGTTAACGTTGTATGGTTGCTGCTGGACGGCGGGTGGTTGGAGCTGGTTCTGCGGGTATGGAAGATGGGTGATCGACTAGCGAGCTGGGACGACGGGGTGACGTGAAAGCTGGATGTCACACTAGGCTTTAGTTAGGTTTGTTTTTGGCTTTCTCTGTTGGAGACGGTAATGAACAGTGAGCTCCCCCCTCTAAAAATCTCGTCAGTCTATCTATATGTCTGTGTATATATGTATGTGTTGTATTTTTCTTCATCAAGATGAAAAAGCACATTGGTCTTTCCTTCTCTTCCAAACGTGGGCCTCTTTTGTATTGTCATGTAATGTCTCTATATGTGTTTTTTCCTCTCCAAATCTTATGCCTTTTTTTCTTTTTCTTTTTTTTTTCAAAAACAATGTGACCTCCTCCCTTAAATCTGATTTTAAAAATTGTCCACCTATTGTGTATTGTGCATCTTTTTCGTAAATCCTTGCACAAATTGTGCAAAAGGTGTCTCCCAGTTCTCTAGGGTTTAGGGTAGTTGGGTTGGGTATGGGTGTTGGGCTTAGGTTGTTATGGGCTAGGTCCGAAAATTAAACTTAAAATCGGGTTATTTGAACCCGAATATTATTCTATGCCCGTAATCGAGAATAAAAATATGATTTTATTTAATTAATCCTAAATAAGCAAAATAACTATAAAAATAAGACTGACAATTAAAACAAAAGTATTTTTATATTTTTCAAGATTAAAGTAACTACAAAATATTAATGAAACTATTTTTTTTTTGTAATTTGTGTTTATATAAAGATAAAAATATAAAGTACTATTTTTTGTATTTTTTCAAAAATGACTACAAAATATTAATAAAACTTTTTTTTGTAATTTTCATTTGTTTATATAAAGATAAAAATATAAAGTACTATTTTTATATTTTCAAGTTTGAAATGACTACAAAACATTAATAAAATTATTTTTTATAATTTTCATTTTTTATGTTAAGTTAAAAATATAAAATACTATTTTTGTATTTTTAAATATAAAAATGACTACAAAACTATATTTTTTTTGCTATTTTTCATTTTAAGGTAAAAATAAAGTAAAAGAGTCAAAATTAGTTGAGATAGCTATATTAGGTCTAAACTAAATATTTTACGCTAAAATATCAAAAAATCTCGGGGAGGGTCAAAAATCACGCGTCTACAGCTGCCCCTCTTTGACTGAAAACACAAAGAGTTTTCAGACAAAGAACGACTAGGCAAGTGTTTTGACCCGATCCTTATTCTGAGAGACTAAACTAAAGAGAAGAGGATGTGACCGAGCCCTTGTATCTAAGCTGCCTACATATCCTTGGCTATAAAGGAATCAAGCCACGTGTAGTTCAGAAGTGAGTAAGAATATGGAGTATACCAAGGTGGAGAGTCAATCGAGGTGCCGTTCCGCCGAGGTTCCATTCCATCGAGGTTCCGTTCGTGGTCCTGCTATTACATCAAAAATCAAAATATGAGAAAGACTAACTAAGCCTATCAGCTACTAGTTACAAGATTCCTATCTATATGATTCTTTTGAAGCTTGATCTTGAGTACTGGTTGATGCTTCATGCGGACTCTAAATTTGAACCTTGATACTTGCTAGTTGTAGGTGTTAGCTCATCCTTCTTCGACTTTCTGGATCATGACTATGCTGGAGTTCTTGACCATGTCTTGGGCAGCCCCATTTTCATCAGCTTCTGCATTTTGGACTGACTTCTTGCCTTTTTTTTTCTTTTTGTTTATTGTGACTAGCTTCTTTTGATCACCTCGGACCATAGCTTCTACTACTTCTAACTTGGATTGAATGCTTGGGATTTTTTGTGTAACCCCCCGCTTTCCGGGCGGGATCCTACAGCCAAAACAAACAAAACAAACGAAATTTCCTACCAAGCTTGCACTAGGAAGATTTGTGAGTCGTTAGCAAAATTGTAAACCACTTACTCTACTGATGCAATGATGAGAGTAAACTAAAGACTAGACTAGGATATGCGCCTCCTACGAGTAAAACCAAGAGCTTTGACTAGAAAATGTGTAAGGTATAGGGAGTTATTCCAATTAAAGGAAAATCAAAACGAGATTCATTTATTAAGAGATTTAGAGTCGCCACTTGGGAGATTTATGATGTCCCAAGACACCGGTTCAAATCCCGAATCGAGGAAAAGTTTGACTCTATTTAATAGTCCGCGAACCAGAAATCAAGATAAGGAATTCTGTTAACCCGGGAGAATGTGTTAGGCATTCCCAAGTTCCGTGGTTCTAGCACGGTCACTCAACTATCATATTTGGCTTATTTATCTGATTTTATAACATGCTTCAACTTATGTGCAAATTTTGACTTTCAACCGCTTTTGATTATTATTATAAGAATTATTTTAACAAAGAATTGCAACATTGTGAAAATATATCTCGAACCACGTCACATCAATGTACCGGTGGTTATCGAAACATTTCGACTCCGTTGAGATTTGGACTTGGGTTACATAAATGTGCACCCGAGTTTAAGAAGGTAAGGTTATTTAAATTACGCGCCTAAAGTGACTAATGCGTCATTATTTTGGGGAAGGCCGGAAATTCGCTAAACAGCTCGTCCCGAAATCTATGTAGTTATTAACATATGTATATTTATGAGGGCCACGTAATTTGTGCGTTTTATTTCGCGAGGCTCGTCTTATTTATCTTATTTAAAAGAGAACTACATTCCGCTATATTTATTTGAAGAGTTAATTTAAGGTTATTTAGAACATATTGTAAGCCACGCTAGATGAAATGCACTCGTGTTCACGACAAGTTCTATTTAACCTTGTTCAAAATTAGAGCCGGGTCAAAGGAAATGCACCGCCGGTTCCTTTAATCTAATTAAGTATTTCATTCGATGAATAGCAACCCAATATCTAGATTGTGACAACGTCATGTTCAGCTATAACCAATTCGAATCAACACAAGCCTCAATAAACAATAAACCAACTCATGTCTATGGAAAGACAACTACTGACTGGCCACGAAAAATAAAATACGTACTTGAAAAAATAATTTGCTAAAGACATTTAAATTGTATAAGATAATAACTACTGCTATTGTTACTGATTTTGATCACATTTCTCAAGTCTCTTTACTCTAAAATTTGCCAAAATGCCATAGTAAACATACAACATCAGTGTGTTTTTTTTCAGCTAAGTCCTACGAGGTATTTTAATTACTTACAGTTGTTGATTAAGTGTCCAGAATAAGTACTCCAAACCACAACATATATAGAAGAATATACACAGATTTTGGATAAAAAATCAAACAACTTGCAACACGAACAAAAGAAATGAAGCTGGAATTAACTGACCAGATAGGGAATTACACCAGCAACCTCGACAGACCGGAACTTAACGAACTCGAACTGAACAGCCGCTCAAACGGAGCCTCGACTCGGAAAACTCGACGCGACCGAAATGGTGGATGCTGCTAGATAAAACAGAAGCAGAAACGTTGATGGTCGACTAGAGAAGTAAGCTGGTTCGTAAGGGACGAGTTGGTCGTTTGGTGGTTAATGTTGTATGTTTGCTGCTGGACGGCAGGTGGTTGGAGCTGGTTCTGCGGGTATGGAGGATGGATGGTCGACTGGCGAGCTGGGACGACGGGGTGACGGGAAAGCTGGAGGTCACAGTAGGGTTTAGTTAGGTTTGTTTTTGGCTTTCTCTGTTGGAGACGGTAATGAACAGTGAGCTCCCCCCTTTAAAAATGTCGCCAGTCTATCTATATGTCTGTGTATTCTATGTATGTGTTGTATTTTTCTTCATCAAGATGAAAAAGCACATTGGTCTCTCCTTCTCTTCCAAACGTGAGCCTCTTTTGTATTGTCATGTAATGTCTATATTTGTTTTTTCCTCTCCAAATCTTATGCCTTTTTTTTCTTTTTCTTTTTATTTTGAAAAAGAACGTGACCTCCTCCCTTCAGAAATCTGATTTTAAAAATTGTCCATCTATTGTGTATTGTGCATCTTTTCCGTAAATCCTTGCACAAATTGTGCAAAAGGTGTCTCCTACTTCTCTAGGGTTTAGGGTAGTGGGGTTGGGTATGGGTATTGGGCTTAGGTATTATGGGCTAGGTCCGAAAATTAAACTTAAAACCGGGTAATTTGAAGAGAAATTTTACTTTATACATATTAAGATTAAACTATTATCCTTAAATACCCATACCTAAACTATTTACTTTGTCTACCTATGCAATCAAAACTATTTACCCGCCCAGATGGTTTAGTAATTATAACAATGAGTTGAATTAGGAGTAAAGCTTATTGCTAAAAGAAATTTCAATCCAACTTCAACAATAGGTAGGTGATCGACCAGATAAAATGCTTTTCTTTCTCTTATTTTTTTTCGTTCTAAGTTACAACAAATGGTTTTCATTCACTTTTGTTCTGCTTCATCTTCCATCATTTTTTGTTCATTGTTCACCTTCAGTTTTTCTCCTCCATAAGCTATGATAGATGAATACGATGATGCCATGTTAACAACACCCACTAGAGGAGCAAAATCCATACCCTCAAATTTAAATCCATCATTGACGGACCTTGAAGCTTGAAACTCATAACGTGGTTTGTTTGAGTTTTTAATTATTTTGATCCGATCCTATATGGGTTAGTTTGGAAAGTTGATTGGAGGTTGTAGCTACAGTTTTAGTCAATTTAGTGGAGATTTTGTAATAAATTTTAGAAATTTGGGTTGAAATATAGTTGAACAAGAGAAGAAAACGAATTTGGTTGTATACCCAAATAATATACAAATATATCATTTTAGTATACAATTGATTCCATCTATATACCGTATTGGTATATCTATATACTATATTGGTATCATATGCTAGTTGAATTATTTTATGTTTGTATTAGCTGCATATAATTGGTACAATATTTGATTTTCTTTTAATAATAGTAATATAGTACAATAGCATGAAAAACCTTATTATATTAATATGTTGTACACTATTTTATTATTTTTTTCTTTATGCATATGTGTTATGTAATAATAGTATAGGCATATAGTTACCGAAAATTAACTAGTAAAACTGTATATCATGTTGGTATAGTTATATGCTATATTGGTATCATATAGTAGTTTAAACATTTTTTTGGTTGTTTTAGCTGCATTTTAAGTGAATTCTATCATGAAATTATTTATATCAACATGAGTTCCAATAATGCTGGAAGTTTTGTGTTATGATGGACATAAATCATGTGTATTAATAATTTTTATAGTTATAGGCAATTGTTGGAACGACCCCATACAACTATATACCCTCTTAATATACGAAATGAGCAAGTTATTTTGCGAATATTTAGCTTGCAATACGAGCATGTAATTTTCTCATACTTTTATTGCGTCCTTTATTGTTTTGGTAGAGTAGTATAGTCGCAGATAGTTGTAGCAATATTCTAGAGAAATCATATGCTTTATTGGTATACATATATACCATATTGGTATCACATGGTAATATAAGTCTTTTTCGCTACTTATACTTTTATTGTATTTTTAATACTTTATTATCATTTTAATTCCAACTAGTATATATGGAGATTTGACTGCCGTAGATTATATTTTCTTGCTCCGCAATTGATTGTATTACTGCTAATTGTAGAATGTGTGTATTGATATTTATAGGGAAGGAGATCAATGTTTGCATGGCAATCACGTGTTGATTCTTAGAATTTGATTATATAATATATGGTGCTCAACAACAGTCAATGTGATATTCAGTATATTAGATCAAGTCACAACTGATATTATTTCAGTTTAATAATTGAATTTATAAAATTAGAAAGAAAAAAAACAATAAGTATATGTACTAGTTATATTAAAAAAAGTGAGCAAATATTTACTATATCAATTATTTTTCTTATTATATAAAAAAAGAATAATTAAAAATAGTAAAAAAGGTAAATAAAATTATATTATGAAGAGAAAATAATATAAAAAAAGAAGTTTAATGAACTTAGAAAAGAAAAAAAGAAAAAAAATAAGAAGAAAACGATAAAAAAGAAAATCACAAAAGATAAAAAAAGAAAAAAAAAATAAAAAAAGAAACATAGAAATTAAATAAAAAAAATTGGAGAATAAAGAAATTATTCCCCACAAAAACTACTATAGTATGAAATGTAATTAGTTTATGGGTAGAAAAATAAATGGGTAGACAAGGGTAAATAGTTTTGTTTTTATGGGTAGGTGTGTCAAAACCCCTAATTTGAACATATTATTCTATGCCCAGAACGAAGAATAAAAATATGATTCTATTTAATTAATCCTAAATAAGCAAAATAACTATCAAAATAAGATTGACAATTAAAACAAAAATATTTTTATATTTTTAAAGATTAAAGTAACTATAAAATATTAATGAAACTATATATTTTTTTTAGTTTTCGTTTTTATATAAAGATAAAAATATAAAGTACTATTATTTGTATTTTTTCAAAAAATGACTACAAAATATTAACAAAAATTATTTTTTTTGTAATTTTTATTTTTTTTATATAAAGATAAAAACATAAAGTACTATTTTTATATTTTCAGGTTTGAAATGACTACAAAACATTAATAAAATTACTTTTTGTAATTTTCATTTTTTTATGTAAAGATAAAAATATAAAATACTATTTTTGTATTTTCGAAATTTAAAAATGACAACAAAACTATATTTTTTTGCTATTTTTCATTTTAAGGTAAATATAAAGTAAAAGAGTCAAAATTAGCTGAGATAGCTATACTAGGTCTAAACTAAATATTTTACGCTAAAATATAAAAAAATATCGGGGAGGGTCAAAAATCATGCATCTACAGTGACTATGGTTCCTTAGACTGTATTTGACATCCCAAAAAAATTTAGGCAACCGGGGTCTTGGGGTTCGGGCCCACGGCGGAAGACATGGGCTATAACACACGAAAATTAGGGACTCGTGCGGATTTTTAGTTTTATGACCGTAAAACTCCAAAAGATATAATTTGGTCTTGGAGGGCGGTGACTATTGTTTCTCAGGTCGTATTTGACATCCAGGAAAAATTTTAGGCAATCCGAGTCTGGGGGCTTGGGCCTACGGCGGAAGGCGTGGGCTATAGCACACAAAAATATGGGAATCAGGCGGAATTCTAGTTTTAAGGCCGTAAAACACCAAAAAATGTAATTTGGTCATGGCAGGGCGGTGATTAGAGTTCCTTAGGCTATATTTGACATCCCGAAAAAACTTTAGGCAATCCGGGTCCGGGGGTCTGGGCCCACGGCGGAAGGCATGTGCTATAACACACGAAAATTAGGGACTCGCGTCGATTTTTAATTTTATTGCCGTAAAATTTAAAAAGATATAATTTGGTCATGGCGCGGTGGAGACTATGGTTTCTTAGGATGTATTGGATGTGTAGGAAAAATTTTAGGCGATTCGAGTCCGGGGCTTGGGCCCACGGTGGAAGTCGTGGGCTATAGCACATAAAAATACGGGAATCTGGTGAAATTCTAGTTTTATGGCTGTAAAACGGCAAAAAATGTAATTTGGTAATGGACGGGCACTGACTATGGTTCCTTAGGCTGTATTTGACATCTCGAAAAAATTTTATGCGATCCGGGTCTAGGGGTCCGGGCCCTAGGCGGAAGGCATGAGCTATAGCACACGAAGACTAGGGACTCGCGCAGATTTTAGCTTTATGGCTATAAAATATCAAAAGATATAATTTAGTCACGACGAGGTGGTGACTATGGTTTCTTAGGTCATATATGAGGTCCAAGAAAATTTTTAGGCGATCTGGGTCTGGGGGCTTGGGCACACAGCGGAAGGCGTGGGCTAGCACACGAAAATAAGGGAATCGGACAATATTCTAATTTTATGACCGTAAAATGCAAAAATATTGAATTTGGTAATGGTCGGGCCGTGACTATGGTTCCTTACGCTGTATTTGACATTTCGAAAAAATTTTAGGCGATCCGGGTCCGGGGGACCAGGCCCTCGGCGGAAGGCGTGGGTTATAGAACACGAAAACTAGGACTCACGCAGATTTTTAGTTTTATGGCCGTAAAATTTCGAAAGATATAATTTGGTCATGGCGGGGTGGTGACTCTTGTTTCTTAGGTAATATTTGAGGTCTAGGAAAAATTTTAGGTGATCCGGATCTTGGGCTCGGGCACACGGCGGAAGGTGTGGGCTATAGCACACGAAAATATAGGAATCGGGCAATATTCTAGTTTTATGGCAGTAAAATGCCAAAATATGTAATTTGGTCATGGTGAGGCGATGAATATGGTTCCTTAGGATGTATTTGACATCACATAAGTATTTTACGCGATCCGAGTTCGGGGGTCCGGGCCCACGACGGAAGACGTGGGCTATGGCACACGAAAATCAGGGACTCGCGCGGATTTTAATTTTATGGCCTTAAAATTCTAAAAGATATAATTCTATCATGTCGGGGTGGTGACTATGATTTCTTAGGTCGTATGTAATGTCCAGGAAAAGTTTTAGGCGTTCTGGGTCCGGAGGCTCAGGCCCACGACTGAAGGCTTGGGCTAAAGCACACGAAAATATGGGAATCGAGCGGAATTCCTTGTTTTATGGCAGTAAAATGCCAGAAATGTAATTTGGTCATGGCGGGGCGGTGACTATGGTTCCTTAGATTGTATTTGACATCCCAAAAAATTTTTAGGCGATTCGAGTCTGTGGGTCCGGGCCCACGGCGGAAGGTATGTGCTATAGCACATGAAAATTAGGGACTCGCGCGAATTTTCAGTTTTATGGCCGTAAAATTCCAAAAGATATAATTTGGTCATGGAGGGGCGGTGACTATGGTTTCTCGGGTCGTATTTGACGTCCAAGAAAAAATTTAGGCGATCCAGGTCCGGGGGCTCGGGTCCACGGCGGAAGGCGTGGGCCATAGCACACGAAAATATGGGAATCAGGCGGAATTCTAGTTTTGTGACCGCAAAATGCCAAAAATATAATTGGTCATAGTGGAGAGGTGACTATGGTCCTTAGGCTGTATTTTATATCCCAAAAAACATTTAGCCGATCTGGGTCCGGGGGTTCGGGCCCATGGCGGAAGGCATGGGCTATAGCACACAAATATTAGGGACTCGCGCGGACTTTCAGTTTTATGGCCGTAAAATCCAAAAGATATAATTTGGTCATGGAGGGGCTGTGACTATGGTCTCTCGGGTCGTATTTGACATCCAGGAAAACATTTTGGCGATCCGGGTCAGGGGCTCGGGCCCACAGTGGAAGGCGAGGGCTATAGCACACGAAAATATTGGAATCGGGCGGAATTTTAGTTTTATGGCCGTAAAACACCAAAAAATGTAATTTGTTCATGGAGGGGCACTGAACATGGTTCCTTAGGTTGTATTTGACATCCAAAAAATTTTTAGGCTATCCGGGTCCGAGGTCCAGGCCCACGGCAGAAGGCATGGCCTATAGCACACGAAAATTAGGGTCTCGCGCGGATTTTTAGTTTTATGGACGTAAAATTCCAAATGATATAAATTGTTCATGGTAGAGTAGTGACTATGGTTTCTTAGGTCGTATTTAACATCCAGGAAAAATTCTAGGCAATTCGGGTCCGGGGGCTTGAGCCCATGGTGGAAGGCGTGGGCTACAACACACGAAAATATGGGAATCCGGCGGAATTCTAGTTCTATGGCCGTAAAATACAAAAACTGTAATTTGGTCATGACGAGGCGGTGATTATGGTTCCTTAGGCTTTATTTGACATCCCGAATAAATTTTAGGCGATCCGGGTCAAGGGTCGGGGCCCACGGTGGAAGACATTAGCTATAGCACACGAAAATTAGGGACTCGTGCGGATTTTCAGTTTTATGGCCGTAAACATCCAAAAGATATAATTTTGTCATGGAGGGGTGGTGATTATGGTTACTTAGTTTGTATTTGATGTCCAGCAAAATATTTAAGCGATCCGGGTCCGGAGGCTCGGGCCCACGGCGGAAGGCGTGGGCTATAGCACACGAAAATATGGGAATCGGGCGAAATTCTAGTTTTATGGCCGTAAAATGCCAAATATGTAGGTCATGGCGGGGTGGTGACTATGGTTCTTTAGACTGTATTTGACATCCCAAAAAAATTTTAGGCGATCCGGGTTTGAGGGTTCGGGCCCATGGCGGAAGGCATGGGCTATAACACACGAAAATTAGGGACTCGCGTGGATTTTCAGTTTTATGGCCATAAAATTCCAAAAGATATAATGTGTTCATGTAGGGGCGGTTACTATGGTTTCTCAGGTCGTATTTGACATCCAGGAAAAAATTTAGGTGATCCGGGTCCGGGGGCTCGGGCCCAGGGCGCAAGGTGTGAGCTATGCACACGAAAATATGGGGATCGGGCGGAATTCTTGTTTAATGACCGTAAAACACCAAAAAATGTAATTTGTTCATGGCGGGGCAGTGTCTATGGTTTCTTAGGCTGTATTTGACATTCCAAATTTTTTTTAGGTAATCCGGGTCCGGGGTACAGGCCCACAGCGAATGGCATGGGCTATAGCATACGAAAATTAGGGTCTCGCATGGAATTTTAGTTTTATAGTCGGTAAATTCAAAACTATATAATTTGGTAATGGAAGGGTGATAATAGGTGAATTTGACTATATTTATGCCCTAAATAATCACGCTTTATTATTGTTTTGATATTATTTATGATGACAAAATGCTTTTATTAGTGTTCTTAGTGTGTTATAGGTACACTTGAGCTAATGAAGACTAAAAGAGCAAGTTTTGGAGTCAAAAGATGGTGAAAAAAGCCAAAGTGTGGTACAAGTCAAGAACTTATGTTGAAAATAGCCGAGAAGTTGTGATTTCGAGCTATATGGATGTTATAGAATGAATTTAAGTGATTTGGAGCTTTGAAGTCTGAGTAAAAGCTCAAGGAATTAATCCGGGATCGAGTTCGCGGGTCAAATTTGATAGTGTAGTACAAGCGAAGAATGGATCAGGCATATTGCACACTGTCTAGTAAATTGGACATAACGTTTCTCTCATAACTCCATTTTGGCTCCATAATGTATGGTTGGAAAGCTAACTCAAAGGGCTACAATTTTCATGTTTTGAGGTTTTTCACATTCCCAACGAAACAGGGTGAAAAATCGCGGTTCATTCACGACTACGGATGAACCGCGAAAAAACAGGCTCTCTGAAGTTTAGTGTTCGCGGACCGTCCGCGACCGCGGACGAACCACGGAAGGCTCCGCAGCAGCAATCCCAATTTTGTAAAAATTTAGTTTTTAGCCCTAAAACCTCTATATAAACTCCTAGTTCGCCCAATAGAGGCATGCTGTCTATTTTTTACTACTTTTGCAAGACAATTAGTAAGAGAGAATCCTCTCAACTCATTCCTTTATTTTATATCAAGTATTTATTTATGATTTCAATTATTATTCTTGTTTCTTTGAGCATCAGTAGCTAAATCCTTTTCTAAGGTTTTGATGGAAATCAGTAGCTAAATCCTTTTCTAAGGTTTTGATGGAACCTATTGAGTGATGAACTTATCGTTTATGTGATTACAAATTGTTAGCTAGATTTCTATTTGTTCAACTTCGTTCTTGTTGTAGTTAATTGGTAGAGCTCCCGATTAGCTGTGCCTATTTAGTGTGCATAACTTGGAAAAGAGTGCATATTGAGGTATATTGTTGAACAACACCACACCTAGGTTATTGGAGGAATCTATAACTTTAGGCGTAAAGACGGGGTTAGGAATAACGAAGTCTTGGATGCAATCTTAAGTGAACTATTCAAATTAAAGCTAGCTAGGGTAGCTCGGGATAGTGCACTAGTAAATTATTATAATTGCTCGGGAGAGGGTTACGATACAAATAGCGTTCATGATTGATAGAATATATTGACAATTTGTATGAGCATAACGATAAGGGATTCCATCAATAGAGGAAATCAATACCTTAGTCTTTCTCCATATTATTTACCTAATATTCAATTCTTTCTTTTCAGTCTTTTAATTCTTGCAAAGTAGTTGTTCGAAAAACTCACAAAAATATATTCAAAATTTTGGAACTTGATTCGGAAGTGTTCTTGGGTTGTGAAAGTTGCAATTGGTAGGTTAATTCTCTGTGGGGTCGATCTTGAACTTATTAGACCAGGTTATATTGACTACGACTGTTGCTTGGACGTGAATCAATTTTGGCGCCGTTGCCGGGGAATTAACGGAATTATCAATTGCCATTAACAAAACTTCAAGATTCTTGTGTAGTCAGGTTCTTTCTACACTTTACATTGAATATTTTGACGGTTGTTGATTTGGGTACTCAGGTGCATGCCTAGAAAATCTGCAAGGACTGGAGAACTAATTGAAGGACTCTCAGACCCCGAGCAAACTTTCCGGACACGTAACAAGGCTATCAAACAAATTCGGCAATCTCAACAACCAATCAAACTAGACTTCGACATGGGTGACGTAAACGAACCAAACCAAGCAAGCCGGGTTAAAGATGCAAGAGGCGCAGGAGGCACAGGAAGGTGCACTGTTTGACTGGGCACAACCTACAGCGGATAATTTAGCAACTGCCATCGTGGTGCCAGCAATTCAAGTTGAGTCTTTCCAGATTACTAATCACATTCTACACTTGTTGCAAAACAAGGGATTATTTTCTGGGTCTCAGGTTGAAGATCCACAGCAGCACCTGAAGAACTTTCTCTCGATATGCAAGACACAGAGGCAACTGAATGTGACTCTGGAAGCCATCAGACTATTACTCTTTTCGTTCTCACTAACAGGAGTTGCACAGATATGGCTAAACTCACTCCCCATAAACTCTATTGCAACTTGGGATGAGTTAGTCAAGCATTTCCACAACAAGTTTCATCCACCTAACAAGACAGCTCAACAAATTGATGAGATTGTGAGCTTCAAGCAGAAACCAATGGACATGAAACTTGGGGCAGATTCAAGGGTATGCTTGTTATGTGTCCTCACCATGGGATTCCTGAGCAGATGTTGGGTCAAAGATTCTACATGAGGCTTTCAAACAGCATGAATTGTTGATACTTCAGCAGGTGGGGCTTTTCTGAGCAAGACCTGGAGAGAGGGCCAAAATTTGCTAGACAAGATGGCTCAAAATTCCGGGTGGACGACCAGGAATACTCCTATCACACCAGTGGTACACTCTGTACCTCTGAATCTATCCAGTACTATGGAGGAGAACATGACAACCTTATTGACACAAATGAGCATCCTGACAAAGAAGGTGGAAGAATCATGGGTCAAGCAACAGGTTCATATTGTAGATACTACCAATGGTGGGTTATGCACATATTGCATTAGCCAACCCATAGGTAATCCATGGGCTGTAGACCAGGAACATCATCAGCATGAAGACATGAATTATGTGGCTAACTATGGAGGGCAGTAACAAGGTAACCAGAGTTGGGGTCAGCAGGCTCCAATGCAGTACAGGCCTCCTCAGCCACAATGAGGCTACCACACAACTTGGCTCCATATCCTAGACTTCAGAATTTCAGCAATCAGCAGCAGGGATATCATCCACCTCCACCACCACATGGGGGTAGACATGACGATGGGTTTGTAAGATTGGAACCTATGATGCAGTAGGTAATTGGGTCAAATGCCAAAACCAATGAGAGAATAGATTCACAAGATGCAGCCATCAAGAATATTGAAGTACAAGTGGGCCAGATTGCTATGTCTCTCAACAATCGTCCTCAAGGGACATTGCCTGCAGACACACAAACAAACCCAAAAGACCAAGTCCCAAAGCAGATGATGGCAGTGACTCTGAGAAGTGGTAGAGATCTTGATACTGAGAAAGAAAGTGAGAAAATTGACGCACAGACTGAGACACTCACTCAATTGCCCATTGAACTAGATGAGTCCACCGGGTTGACAGAAATTACAGTCCAGCCAGTTGCTGAAAATAAAGAGATGCAGCAGGGAACGGAGAAAGTAGCTGAACAGGTAAAGCGGCAGGTTGAAGAGAAAGTGCTAGAGAAGGAAAAGTCCCAAGTCATTAGGAAGAAGAGGCCTCCACCACCATTGCCCCAAGGGTTGGCCAAACACCATAAATAAGAGCAATACAAAAAGTTCTTTGATATGCTCAAGCAAATCCAGGTAAACATTCCTTAATTGAAGCTTTGAAAGAAATCCATGGGTATGTTAAGATGATGAAAGACTTGATGTCGCGGAAATTTGATTTCCAAGACATGGCCACCATGACTCTTACTCAGATTTGTAGTGCAGCGGTCTCTAGACCCATTGCTGAGAAGCTATCTGATCCAGGTAGCTTCACCATTCCATGCACTATAGGAAATTATGCCTTTGCAAATGCATTGTGTGATTTGGGGGCGAGCATTAATCTCATGCCCTTGATGATTTATAAGAGGCTAGGCATTGGGAGAGCCAGGCCTAACTCCATGTTATTACAGCTTGCTGACAGGACGATTAAGCGTCCATTTGGTATATTAGATGATGTGCTCATCCAGGTGGGGAAGTTCGTGTTTCCCGCCGATTTTGTGATTCTTGACTGCAAGTTGGATGAGGAAATTCCTATAATCTTAAGAAGACCATTCCTAGCCACGGGGAGAGCATTAATTGATTGTGAGATTGGGGAGCTCAAGATGAGGCTAAATGATAAGGAGATTATATTCAATGTAAAAAAATCCATGAGGCGCCCTAGTGAGTTCGCGAATTGCTCTCTCATTGATGCAGTAGATGTGATTGTGGAGACAGATGAGGTAGAATTGACAGCTGAAGATCCACTTCAAGGCATGCCTGATGAACTTAGAAGAGGTAAATGGTGAAAGCCTGGCAGAGTGGGTGCTATTTTTGGAAGGTAAGGGGTTTTGGGATAGAGAGTTGGAGTTTGAACCTCTATATTTAGAGAAAAGAGAGACAAGTCTAGCTAAACCATCCATAGAAGAGCCACCAAAGCTGGAGCTTAAACCACTACCAGCACATCTCAGGTATGAGTTTCTAGACCCTAAATCCACTTTACTGTTATTATCTCATCTAGTTTGTTAGATGTGCAGGCCCAAAAGCTTATACAGGTACTCAAGGAATGCAAGATTGCCATTGGGTGGACCATGGCAGACATAAAGGGGATCAGCCCAGCCTATTGCATGCATAAAATTCTCCTGGAAGATGGACACAAACCTTCCAGGGAACATCAATGAAGGCTGAACCCCAACATGAAGGATAAGGTTAAAAAGAAAGTGATAAAGTGGCTAGACATGGGGTAGATCCCAGGTAAGTTTTCTCACCCTTCTGTGCTATACATTTATTATTATGCCATGAGGACATGGCATGATTTTAAGTGTGGGGTGGGAGACTTATCTTGTATTGTATATTGTATATAGTAGATGTAGCTGTAAATTATATTAGCTGGCTTGGACCGATGATGGACACTTGGCGACGAGTTTCTTAAGGGTCTAAGTCGGAATAAAAACACAAAAAAAAATTGAAAAATTGAAAAATCCAAAAATATGAGTAGAGAACTCTTCCTGATGACGGACTATTTAGGACAAGTACTCTTGAGGGAAGCAATCCACGTAGGAATTTTTCTTTCTTTTATTTTCTTTTTTCTAGGTAGTGTATCATCTCCCCCTTGGTTTTTCTTTTGACCACGGTTCTTTTCCAAGGGTTTTTACTTGAACCGGGTTAGGTAGATTTTTCTTTTCTTAGGATTAGAGGAAAAAGGGTAACATGTAACCCCGAGTATGCACATTAGCAAAAGCTTAAATTGAACTTGAAAATGTATTTTCTAAGCTTGACTGTAGAATCTCAATATGCCTTAAACTTTTACAATAATGCTTGCTTAATATCGATAGGACTTTGTAGATAAACTGGATTCCAAATGAGTTGCATGCTATGTGTGTGTGACGTTTTACTTACATCGTATGCTTTACATGATGCCTAGAACTTGCCCTGTGTGTTTGCAAAGTGAAATAGAAGTTGTTTGGTTGTAGAAAGGATAGAGGCATTTCTTTGTGTAACCCCATACCAATAGACATGAATTCACCCGTACATAATATCTTAGTTAACCCCTTTGATCCTAAAGCCTATTCTTTGATAACCCTTGAATGTTCATCAAATATGTATATTGTTCTACTTTACCTCCTAGAAGCACTTTTATTGTAATGAATATGCAAAAGTTTAAGTGTGGGGTGAAGGAAAATTGAAAAAGGAAAAATCAAGAATGAATGGTAGAAAATAGTGAACTGGCCAAAATAATGTAAATTTGTGCAAAGCAATGAGAAAAAAAAAGATATTCTGAGAAAAAGAGCTATATCAATGTATATATGAAAATTAGAAAGGTCAGTTACACCAACAAAAGACAAGTGGGGATTTGAAGTGAATAAAGGTGAAGGAATGTTTAGGGGAGACATAAGGAAGAAAACAAAAGGGAAATTTTGAAAAAGGAAAAGAAAAGTGCTTAGGGAGGTTAGTCACTATAACCAAAAGTATCATGCCCGTCCCGTAGCCAACATTACAACTATACTACAACATTACAACCCTTAAAGACCTCTTGATCTATGATTGAATAACTCGATTAGTGGAGTATTACACTAGAGGCAAGCCTATGGTGTGTCTGTGTGCATATAAATGTTCTTTGTTGAGAGTGAGTGAATTTTTAGATATTTATAAGTTCCATGTTCTAAATTAATTATGTGTGGGAACTTCTCTCAATAAATTATGTGAGGGCGTGTAACTCAAGAGGAAGAAGGTAAATTTGCAAGTTTTTGGTAATAAGTAGAGTAAGCAATAATGTGCTGGCATGAGAGCTTACGGTTAGGTAAAGATTGTGCATATCTTAGGTTAATCATGAAAGATGGATTTTGTGACATATTTGGGGGAGACATAATTAAAAATTGGCCTAAAGTGTGATTAAGGTTGCTCGAGGACGAGCAAAGGTTTAAGTGTGGGGTATTGATAATAAGTGAATTTGACTATATTTATGCCCTAAATAATCACGCTTTATTATTGTTTTGATATTGTTTATGATGACAAAATGCTTTTATTAGTGTTCTTAGTGTGTTATTGGTACACTTGAGCTAATGAAGACTAAAAGAATAAGTTTTGGAGTCAAAAGATGGTGAAAAAGGCCAAAGTGTAGTACATCTCAAGAACTTATGTTGAAAATAGCCAGGAATGTGTGATTCCGAGTTATATGGATGCTATATAATGAACTTAAGTGATTTGAAGCTTTGAAGTCTGAGTAAAAGCTCAAGGAATTAAGCCGGGATCGAGTTCGGGGGTCAAATTTGATAGTGTAGTACAAGCGAAGAATGGATGAGGCATATTCTGCACTGTCTAGTAAATTGGACATTTTGGCTCCATAATATATGGTCGGAAAGCTAACTCAAAGGGCTACAACTTTCATGTTTTGAGTTTTTTCAAATTCCCAATGGAACAGGGTGAAAAATCGCGGTGCATTCGCGACCGCTGATGAACCGCGAAAAAACAGGCTCTTTGAAGTTTACTGTTCGCGGTCCGTCCGCGACCGCGGACGAACCGCGGAAGGCTCCGCAGAAGCAATCCCAATTGTGTACAAATTTAGTTTTTCAGCCCTAAAACCTCTATATAAACTCCTAGTTTGCCCAATAGAGTCATGTTGTCTATTTTTTACTACTTTTGCAAGATTATTAGTAAGAGAAAATACTCTCAATTCATTCCTTTATTTTATATCAAGTATTTATTTATGATTTTAATTATTATTCTTGTTTCTTTGAGCCTGAGTAGCTAAATCCTTTTCTAAGGTTTTGATGGAACCTATTGAGTGATGAACTTATCGTTTATGCGATTACAAATTGTTAGCTAGATTTCTATTTGTTCAACTTTTTCTTGTTGTAGTTAATTGGAAGAGCTCCCGATTAGCTGTGCCTATTTAGTGTGCATAACTTGGAAAAGAGTGCATATTTATGTATATTGTTGAACAACACCACACCTATGTTATTGGAGGAATCTATAACTTTAGGCGTAAAGACGGGGTTAGGAATAACGAAGTCTTGGGTGTAAATTATTGTAATTTCTCGGGAGAGGGTTATGATACAAATAGCGTTCATGATTGATAGAATATATTGACAATTTGTATGAGCATAACGATAAGGGATTCTATCAATAGGGGAAATCAATACCTTAGTCTTTCTCCATATTATTTACCCAATATTCAATTCTTTCTTTTCAGTCTTTAATTCTTGCAAAGTAGTTGTTCAAAAAACTCACAAAAATATATTCAAACTTTGGGAACTTGATTCAGAAGTGTTAGGTTGTAAAAGTTGTAATTGGTAGGTTAATTCTCTATGGGATCGATCTTAGACTTATTAGACCAGGTTATATTGACTACGACCGTTGCTTGGACGTGAATCAAGGGGCAGTGACTATAGTTTCTAGGGTCGTATTGGACATCCAAGAAAAATTTTAGGCAATCCGGGTCCGAGGGCTCGGGCCCACGGTGGAAGGTGTGAGCTATAACACACAAAAATATCGGAATCGGGGGAATTCTATTTTTATGGCCGTAAAACACCAAAAAATATAATTTGGTCATAGAGGGGTGGTGACTATGGTTCATTAAGCTGTATTTGACATCCCAAAATTTTAGGCAATCCGGATCTGGGGGTCCACGGCGGAAGGCATGGGCTATCGCACACGAAAATTAGGGACTCGCACGGATTTTCAGTTTTATACCCATAAAATTCCAAAAGATATAATTTGACCATGGAGGGGCGGTGACTATGGTTTTTCAGTTTGTATTTGACATCCATTAAAATTTTTAGGCGATCCGGGTCCGGGGACTCGGGCCAACGGCGGAAGGCATGGGCTATAGCACACGAAAATATAGGAATCGGGCGGATTTTTAGTTTTATGGCCCTAAAATTCCAAAGGATTTAATTTGGTCATTGTGAGGCTGTGTCTTTGATTTCTTAAGTCGTATGTAATGTCCAGGAAAAAACTTTGGCGATCCGGGTCTTAGGGTTCGAGCCCACGGCGGAATGCGTGGGCTATAGCACACCAAAATATGGGAATCGAGTTGAATTCCAGTTTTATGACAGTAAAACGCTAAAAAATGTAATTTGGTCATGGAGGGGTAGTGATTACGGTTCCTTAGTCTGTATTTGACATACCAAAAAAATTTTAGACGATCTGGGTCCGGGGGACCGGGCCCACGGCGGAAGGCATGGGCTATAGCACACGAAAAATTAGGACTCGCGTGGATTTTTAGTTTTATGGCCGTAAAATTTCAAAAGCTACAATTTGGTCATGACGGGGTAGTAGCTCTTGTTTCTTAGGTCATATTTGAGGTCTAGGAAAAGTTTTAGGCGATCCGGGTCTTGGAGCTCGGGCACACGGTGGAAGGCGTGGGCTATAGCACACGAAAATATGAGAATCGGGCAATATTCTAGTTTTATCGCCGTAAAATGCCAAAATATGTAATTTGGTCATGGAGAGGCGATGAATATGGTTCCTTAGGTTGTATTTGACATCACATAATAATTTTACGCGATTCGAGTTAGGGGGTCCGGTCCCACGACGAAAGGCGTGGGTTATGACACACGAAAAATAGGGACTCACGCGGATTTTTAGTTTATGGCCCTAAAATTCCAAAAGATATAATTTGGTCATGGAGGGGTGGTGACTATGATTTCTTAGGTCGAATGTAATGTCCAGGGAAATTTTTAGGCGATCTGGGTCCGGGGGCTCGGGCCCACGACTGAAGGCGTGGGCTATAGCACACGAAAATATGAGAATCGAGCGGAATTCTAGTTTTATGACCGTAAAATGCCAAAAATGTAATTTGGTCACGGTGGGGTGGTGACTATGGCTCCTTAGACTGTATTTGACATCTCAAAAAAATTTTAGATGATCCGGGTGCGTGGGTCCGGGCCCACGGCAGAAGGTATGGGCTATAGCACACGATAATTAGGGACTCGCGCGAATTTTTAGTTTTATGTTCGTAAAATTTCAAAAGATATAATTTGGTCATGAAGGAGCGCTGACAATGGTTTATCAGGTCATATTTGACGTCCAAGAAAAAATTTAGGCGCTACAGGTCCGGGGTTCGGGCCCATGGCGGAAGGCGTGGGCTCTAGCACACGAAAATATGGAAATTGGGCGGAATTCTAGTTTTTTGGCCGTAAAATGCCAAAAATGTAATTTGGTCATGCCGGCGCGGTGACTATGGTTCCTTAGGCTGTATTTGACATCCCAAAAAACTTTTAGGCGATCTGGGTTCGGGTGTCCGGGCCCACAACGGAAGGCATCGGCTATAGCACACAAAAATTAGGGACTCGCTCGGATTTTCAGTTTTATGACCGTAAAATTTCACAAGATATAATTTGGTCATGGAGGGGCAGTGACTATGATTTCTCAAGTTATATTTGACATCCACGAAAACTTTTTGGCGATCCGGGTCCGGGGGCTCGGGCCCATGGCGGAAGGCGAGGGTTATAGCACACGAAAATATGGGAATCGGGCGGAATTCTAGTTTTATGGCTGTAAAATACCAAAAATATTAATTTGGTCATGGCGGGGTGGTGACTATGGTTTCTTAGGCTGTATTTGACATCTAGAAAATTTTTTAGGCTATCCGGGTCCGAGGTCCGGGCCTACGGCGGATGGCATGGCCTATAGCACACAAAAATTAGGGTCTCGCGCGGATTCTCAGGTTTATGGCCGTAAAATTCCAGAAGACATAATTTGGTCATGGCGGGGTAGTGACTATGGTTTCTAAGGTAGTATTTATCATCCAGGAAAAATTTTAGGCGATCCGGGTCCGGGGGCTCGGGCCCACGGCGGAAGGCGTGGGCTATAGCACACGAAAATATGAGAATCAGGCGGAATTCTAGTTTTACGGCCGTAAAATAAAAAAAAATGTAATTTGGTCATGACGGGGCGGTGATTATGGTTCCATAGGCTTTATTTGACATCCCGAAAAAACGTTTAGGCCATCCGGGTGCGAGGGTCAGGGTCCACGGCGGAAGGTATTGGCTATAGCACACGAAAATTAGGGACTTGCGCGGATTTTCAGTTTGATGGCCTTAAACTTCCAAAAGATATAATTTGGTCATGGAGGGGTGGTGATTTTGGTTTCTTAGATCGTATTTGACGTCCAGAAAAATTTTCAGGCGATCCGGGTCCGGAGGCTCGGGCCCACGGCGGAAGGCGTGGGCTATAGCATACGAAAATATGGGAATCGGGCGGAATTCTAGTTTTATTGCCGTAAAATGTCAAAAATATAATTTGGTCATAGCGGGGCAGTGAAAATGGTTCATTAGACTGTATTTGACATCCCAAAAAAATTTTAGGCGATCCGTATTCGGGGGTCCGGGCCCACGGCAGAAGGCATGGGCTATAGCACACGAAAATTAGGGACTCGCGCGGATTTTTAATTTTATGGCCGTAAAATTCCAAAAGATATAATTTGTTCATGGAGGGATGGTGACTCTTATTTCTCAAGTCGTATTTGACATCCAGGAAAAATTTTAGGCGATCCGGGTCTGGGGGCTCGGGCCCACGGCGCATGGCGTGTGCTATAGCACACAAAAATAAGAGAATCGGGCGGAATTCTTGTTTTATGGCCGTAAAACACCAAAAAAATAATTTTGTCAAAGCGGGGCAGTGACTATGGTTTCTTAGGTTGTCTTTGACATCTCGAAAAAATTTTAGGCAATCCGAGTCTGGGGTTCGGGCCCACAGCGGAAGGCATGGGCTATAGCATACGAAAATTAGGGACTCGCGCGGATTTTTAATTTTATGGCCGTAAAATTCCAAAAAATATAATTTGTTCATGGAGGGACGGTGACTACGGTGTCTCAGGTCGTATTTGACATCCAGGAAAAATTTTAGGTGATCCGCGTCCGGGGGCTCGGGCCTACGGTGGAAGGCATGGGCTAGCACACGAAAATATGAAAATTGGGCGGAATTCTAGTTTTATGGCCGTAAAACCCCCCAAAAAAGTAATTTGGTTATGGAGGGGTGGTAACTATAGTTCCTTAGGCTGTATTTGACATCCCAAAAAATTTTAGACAATCCGGGTATGGGGTTTGGTCCCACGGCGGAAGGCATGGGCTATAGCACACGAAAATTAGGGACTCGCGCAAATTTTCAATTTTATGGCCATAAAATTCCAAAAGAAATAATTTGGCCATGGATGGGCGGTGACTATGGTTTTTCAGGTCATATTTGACATCCAGCAAAACTTTTAGGCTATTTGCGAACTCGGGCAAATGGCGAAAGGCGTGGGCTATAACACACGAAAATATAGGAATCAGGAGGATTTTTAGTTTTATGGCCCTATAATTCCAAAAGATATAATTTGGTCATGGCGAGGTGGATACTATGATTTCTTAGGTCGTATGTAATGTCTAGGAAACATTTTAGGCGATCCGGGTCCTAGGGCTCGAGCCTGCGGCGGAATGCGTGGGCTATGGCACACCAAAATATAGGAATCGAGCGGAATTCAAGTTTTATGACAGTATAACGCTAAAAATGTAATTTAATCATGGAGGGGCAGTGATTACGGTTCCTTAGTCTGTATTTGACATACCAAAAAGTTTTTAGACGTTACGGGTCCGGGGGTCCGAGCCCACGGCGGAAGGCATGGGCTATAGCACACGAAATTTTTAAGGACTCGCGCGGAATTTTAGTTTTATGACAGTAAAATTGCAAAATATATAATTTGGTAATGGGGGGTGGTGACTATGGTTACTTAGATTGTATTTGATGTCAAGGAAAATTTTTAGGCGATCCGGTTCCGGGGGCTTGGGTCCACGGCGAAAGGCGTGGGCTATAGCACACGAAAATAAGGGAATCGGGCGGAATTCTAGTTTTGTGGCCGTAAAATGCCAAAAATATAATTTGGTCATCGCGGGGCGGTGACTATGGTTCCTTTGACAGTATTTGACATCCCAAAAAAATTTTAGGCGATCCGGATTCGGGGTTTCTAGGCCCACGACAGAAGGCATGGGCTATAACACACGAAAATTAGGGACTCGCGCGGATTTTCAGTTTTATGGCCGTAAAATTCCAGAAGATATAATTTTGTCATGGAGGGGTAGTGACTATGGATTCTCAGGTCGAATGTGACATCCAGGAAAAATTTTAGGCGATCCGGGTCTGGGGGCTCGGGCCCACTGCGTAAGGCGTGGCCTATAGCACATGAAAATAAGGGAATCGGGCGGAATTCTTGTTCTATGGCCGTAAAACACCAAAAAATATAATTTGGTCATTACGGGGAAGTGACTATTGTTCCTTAGGCTGTATTTGACATCTCGAAAAAATTTTAGGCATTCCGGGTCCGGGGTCCTGGCCCACAGCGGAAGGCATGGGCTATAGCATACGAAAATTAGGGTCTCGCGCGGATTTTCAGTTATGACCGTAAAATTCCAAAAGATATAATTTGGTAATGGAGGGGCGGTGACTACGGTTTCTCAGGTCGTATTGGACATCCAGGAAAACTTTTAGGCGATTTGGGTGTCTCACCTCTCTTTTTACTACCTTTCATTTTTTTGGAAAAAGGAGAATAAGGTATACCTCGTTATTACCAATACACCCGGGAAGGGATATAACAACAACGAGGAAGGAGTTTTTCCAATTTAAGGACAATCGGATCGGGAGTTTATTTAAAATTTCAGTGTCTCCACTTGGGAAGATAATGGTGTCCCAAGTCACCGGTTAATCCCGAATCCGAGGAAGTTGACTCTGTTTTAATAGTTCGTGCAACAAGAAATCAGGATAAGGAATTATGTTAACCCGGGAGAAGGTGTTAGGCACTCCCGGATTCCGTGGTTTTAGCACGGTCGCTCAACTGTCATTTATTTGAATTCACTATATGCTTTTATAACATGTGCATGTTTCGTTTTTAATATTTTATGACTTGCGACGCCGTGAAAAATGTATTTCCGAGTCACACCGCAACCGGTACGCCTGTGACTTTAACACGTTTCAGCTTTGTTGAGATTTAAGATTTGAGTCACATTAGATGTGCACTCATATTAAGGAAGGTATATGTCACGATCCGGATTTTCCCCCAACATCGGGATCGTGATGGAGCCTACTCGTGGTAGCTAGGCAAGCCTCTTTATTCACACTATCCTGTTTTTAACAATATTTCATATTCAATTTAACAATCAATACCATAACATTAATTAAACAAGTGCGGAAGACTTTATAAAAATAGTAATAAGCAGTTTCAAAATGAAATAGTACTGAAATCCTCTACCCAAGACATGGAGTCACCAACTCACGAACTACTACATGAATACTATACATAAAAGGTTTGAAAGAAATATAACATAATCTGTTTGTCTCGGAACAAGGAGACTACAGCTAATGACATAATTAAAAAGAAGAGACGCCGGGCCTGCGGACGCGTGCAAGCTACCTCGGTCTCAATATGCTCAACTCCCACGCAAAAGATCTATTGCTGCTGTTCCTGATCGAAACCTGGACCTGTGCAAAAACGCACAAAAGTGCGGTATCAGCACAATCTGACCCCATGTGCTGGTAAGTGCCTGGCCTATCCCGGCGAAGTAGTGACAAGCCTAGGACCAGACACCCACATAAACCTGTGCAGTTCTATATATGTATACCACAAGATAACGAGAAATAATCAAGTAATAACACAATAAAGAATATCACAGAAGAACTCAACAGTTAACAACGATCATTAAATCAACAAGGAAAAATAAGTATAATGAGAAACAAGTAATGTCAAGTCAATGAAATAGCAAATAAAGTGCAAGGCATCACCCTTCGTGCTTTTACTCTCATCCTCACCAAATAAGCAAATAAAGTGCATGACATCACCCTTCGTGCTTTTACTCTCATCCTCACATCCATGGTACGGCATGATCCTTCGTACATGGTTCAATAACAAGGCACGGCATGATCCTTCGTGCATATTCAATAACATGGCACGACATTAACCTTCGTGCATAAACAGTAAATCAAGGCACGACATCACCCTTCGTGCATTATCATTCTTCCTCACCCAAGTAACAATCACAGTTAAGGGCAGAGAATGAAAACAACAAATCATGAACCATCCCGGCAAGGGACACAATAATCATCACAACAATTCCCGGCAAGGGCAATCAATATCACACTTCACAACAAGTCCCGACAAGGAAGAACAATAGAATTTCTACAACCCGGCAAGGGTTCAACAATTTATCTTCAAATATGTCTCACAACAAGTATAAACAACGACTCACGGTCATGCTAGACGCCAGTGTATGGAATGCTCGTCACCACAGCCCATACACCGCACTCGATCACATAGCACATCGCACATAATCCTATTCCCTCAAGCTAGGATAGAACAAAAACTTACCTCTAGCTTTGAAGTCTAATTTATGCTTCAATTATAGCTCCTTCCCCGAATTTCCGCTTTTAACTAGCTCGAATCTAATCATAATTGATTCCATTATATTAATAATCACTAATTAACTTGGTTTGAATTCTTAAAGATGGTTTTCTCAAAGTTTACCCCAAAATTTCCCAAAACGCCCCTGGCCCCACGTGGTCGGAACTCAGGGTTCGGACCAAAATCCGGTTACCCATTCCCCTACGAGTTCAATTATATGATTTGTTTCAAAACCGGACCTCAATTTGAGGTCCAATTGCCCAATTCATGAAAAACCTAGGTTCTACCCAAAAACATGGATTTCTACCATGAAAACCTTTGATTCTTATTGAAAAACATGATTAATGTTGTTAGGAATTGAAAGAATTAAGTAAAAAGTGACTTACAATTGATTTGGAGTGAATTTGGTCTTGAGAGCTCGTGTGTGGTGTGAGGGTTTTTGAAAAAGTGAATAATGAACTGAAAATTTCGTTTAAGTATAGAATTACACAGCTGCGGATATCGCAATTGCGAACATGTGTTCGCAATTGCGAGTGCTACAGGTCTGGGGCCTGCTGTCCTCGCATTTGCGAGAAAAAGTTCGCATTTGCGAAGTCTGGCCCAGGTCTGTCAGTCTCGCATTTGCGAGATTTCCTTCGCATTTGCGAAGGTGAGCCTACTCGCCCAGTATCGCATTTGCGGCCCTTTATTCGCATTTGCGAACACTGGCCATCTGAGGCCTTTTCGCATTTGCGACACTTCGTTAGCATTTGCGAACTTGGATTGTTTCTGGCAGACATCGCATTTGCGATCATGGGTTCGCATTTGCGAACCCATCCTTAACCTGTCTTCTTTGTATTTGCGAGAAATTCTTCGCAAATGCGAAGCCAACAGCTGGGTGAAAAACCAGCAGTGCAAAAATTCAGAAATTGATCCTACGGCCTATCAAATCTTTACCCAAGCCCCCCGGGCTCCCCACCAAACATGCACACAACACCAAAAACACATTACAACCTCGTTCTTGCGATCACATCGCCAATATAACATTGCTTTCATCAAATCAAGCCTCAAATTCATGATTTTCATACTTTTGGTTTTCAAACTTTCAAACTTGGAACTCAAGGTCCAAAACATATCAAACAACATCCGAATGTCACCAAACTTTGCAGAAAGCACATATATAATATTTTAGACTCGTACCGGGTGTCGGAACCAAAATACGAGCCCGATACCATGGTCATTTAATTCATTTTCCTTTAATAATTATAGCAAAAATAATTTCACAGAAAAATTCATAACTTGGGCTCTAGGCCATAGAATTCGACTCCGGACGCATGTCCAAGTCACATATTTTCCTACGGACCTTCCGGGACCGTCCAATCACGGGTCCGGGCCCGTTTACCAAAAATGTTGACCGAAGTCAACTATATCAATATTAATATCATTTTTCTACAAATATTTCATAGAATTCATATTTTCTATCACGAAATCTTTCCGGCTGCATGCCTGGATCGCGCACGTAAATCGAGGCAACATAGAATGAGGTTTTCAAGGCCTCGGAAGTGTGGAACAAATGAGGAAAACAAATGATGACCCCATTGGGTCGTCACATCCTCCACCTCTAAAACAACCGTTCGTCCTCGAACGGACAAGAGAAGGAAGTACCTGAGTCGGGGAACAAATGTGGGTAGCGGCTCCGCATATCAGACTCGGACTCCCAGCTCGATGCCTCGGGAGGCTGACCTCTCCACCGAACACGCACATAAGGATAACTCTTCGACCTCAACTATTCAGACCTGCCGGTCTAGAATGTCCACCGGCTCCTCCTCGTAGGATAGATCATTTTCCAATTGGACAGTAATGAAGTTTAACACATGTGTGGGATCACCGTGGTATCTCCGAAGCATAGATACATGAAAAACTGGATGCACGACTGATAAGCTAGGCGGCAGAGCTAGTCTGTAAGCCACCCCTCCCACTCGGTCTAAAATCTCAAATGGGCCAATATACCTAGGGCTGAGCTTGCCCTTCTTCCCGAACCTCATCACGCCCTTCATAGGCGACACTCGGAGCAATACTTGCTCACCGACCATGAAATCTACATCTCAAACCTTACGATCCGCATAAGTCTTCTGTCTGGACTGAGCTGCACGCAATCTCTCCTGGATAGTCTTGACCTTATCCAAGGCCTCCTGAACTAAATCTGTACCCAATAACCGAGCCTCCCCCGGCTCAAACCATCCGACTGGAGATCGACACGGCCTACCATAAAATGCCACATACGGGGCCATCTGGATGCTGGACTGGTAGCTGTTATTGTAGGCGAACTCTGCTAATGGCAGAAACTGGTCCCACGAACCTCTGAAATCAATGACACAAGCTCGAAGCATGACCTCTAGAATCTGAATAGTTCTCTCGAACTGACCATCTGTCTAAGGATGAAAAGTTGTACTCAGCTGAACCTGGGTGCCTAACTTCTGCTAGACCGCTCTCTAGAACCGCGAGGTAAACTGTATACCCCGATGAGAGATAATAGACACCGGCACCCCGTGAAGTCGAACAATCTCTCTGATGTAAATCTCTGCTAACCTCTCCGATGAGTAAGAGACAGATACTGGAATGAAGTGTGCTGACTTAGTCAGCCTATCAACAATGACCCAAATAGCATCAAATTTCCTCCGAGTCAAAGGAAGTCCCGTAACGAAGTCCATAGTTATCCGCTCCCATTTCCACTCGGGAATCTCAATCCTCTAGAATACACCACCAGACCTCCGGTGCTCATATTTCACCTGCTAACAATTTAGACACCGAGCGACATACGCAACGATATCTTTCTTCATTCTGCGCCACCGATATTGTCACGCCCCAAATCGAGGGACATGACCGGCGCCTGACTAGGTAGCCCCAGTCAAGCGGACCTGGGTTCCTTTATATCCCGCGCGATTCCCCTATGTTGTTTATTACTCAAAAACCAAAGATCTTACCAATTATAACTGATTTCACAATGTACAAACATAACCATACGATTGATTTACTAACAAGTTACAATTTACAGTGCCCGACATATACATATACATACATAGGCCATAGTCCCACAGTTTACATGTATACGGAACCTCTAGGATACAAAGGATGATACAATACTTGCCGGTAACAAGGCTCCGGCTATACCTTACACAAAATCAAAATAAAGTCTAAACAAGAGTGGCATGAGCCACGCGGGGCCCCGAAAGGAAAAGGGCTCACCAAAACGGGCAGTGGAAGATGAAGGATGGTACTGCCGATGAGCTGAAGTACCTGCTACTGATTCACCTACAATCATAATACGAATGTAGCGTCCCCGGCAAAAGGGACGTCAGTACACTAGAATTGTATTGGTATGTATGGACAAACTTTGTCCCAAGTAAACTCAAGCCATTAAATTACATCAAGAATTAATTAAGCCAGCCAACCATGTTTTCCACATTTTCCTCATTTCAGATAATTCTCAACACAAAGCAAGTTCTAAGATCAACAAATAGAACAATAACCAATCGGTCACGTAAAACACAAGTAGTCAAACAAAGAGGCAATCAGTGCCCCACAGGTTGCAAACTCTCCTGCTGTCTCCTTTCACAATTTCACATCAATGATTTTATATCATATTTCAATAGCGATTTCAATCGCTTTCCATCCTTATTACCCCTGACCACCCTTATTACCTCGGCCACCCTTATCACCCCAACCCACACCTTATTTCCCCATGTTGCGGCGCGCAACCCGATCCTATCTTACAGTTTAGAACACAACAATTTCAAACAGCAGATAAGGCACTACACACAATTTCAACAAGTTCAAATAAGCAACTTACAAGTTGGTTCATGTTCACAATTATTTCTCAAGCCAATATCACAACCAAATTACAATGTTTCCATAATCAAGAATACACACACAAGTATGTTCAATAATTTACCACAATTCAAGTGTTTCATCTCTTTCAACAAGAAACCATATATACCACCACAACAATTGTTCTCAGTTCTTTACAAATTCCAATTCCCTTGTCATCTTTCAATTCATATTTCATACCATACCACATGTTGTTCAATCATCAATTGAATACCCAACAATGACATCAAAGAATCACATACAATTTCTCAAATTAACACATGCTAAACAATTTCACACATATGGGAGATTTCACAAGAATCAAAATTAGCCATACATACCTCGATTGAGCTTTCCTTAAGTTACTACAACACTCCAAAAACTCTAGCAATTCCAATCTACTATGAAACATAACAAAATTAAACACATATTAGAAAGATATTCATGAAACTAGCTCATTTGAACATTTTATCAAACACTAGTTGAGCATCTTGATTTCGAATCCCCTTTTTAAGACTTCCTTTATTCCCTAACCCAATCTTTAGTTATTTAAGTTAAACAATCTTCCCATAAACCTAAGTTGTACATGCATGTATACACAATACTAATAAACCCAAGAATCATACCTCAATAACTCATCTTATACACCAAACTCGAAATTAAACCCTAGGGTATAGAATCTTACCTCTTAGATGAAGAACTTGCTATTGGGTTCTTGATTCTTGAAGATTGATGCAAGATTTGGATGATTTAGATGTTGGGTTCCTCCTTCTCTCTCTAAAATACTCTCACCTCTCTCTAAAATTAGTAAGAAATGACCCCAAAACGAACCCCAAAGCCTATATATTGAAATGGGGCCGGGTTATAAAAATTAGAAGAATTAACTAGGCTTCTCGGGTTCAGTTTGCGACAGGAATGCGACCGCAAAGTGAGAAATGCGATGCATTATGCGGTCGCAGAATTGACACAAGATAGCATTTTCCGGCCTTTGGTAATTTGATCATAACTTTGTGTAGGAATGTCCAAATGACGAACGGTTTGAAGCGTTGGAAACTAGACTCAAAGATATTTCATTTGATATGCTATGCACCACATAAAACCTTATACATAATTATATATGGTCCTTTGAAGTGGAGCTATGTGCAAATCCATTTGGAATTTTGGCGTATTTCGAAAATTTTCCCATTTGGCTTACACTTGGGCTTCCATTTGGACCTCATATCACTTACCATAAGACTCATACTCATATTTATCAAGTCTAATTGATGTCCATCATGTTCATAGCACATAAAATATAATAATTAGCCTACGTGGCACCACAGAATCCTATATTACTTAGCGAAATTTTCTGGGGCCTTACATTCTCCCCCCTTAGGATCATTCGTCCTCGAATGAGGAGTATAGTCTTTCCAAAACACTTTAACATCATACATCTCTTTTCTAACCTACCTTCAGTCTCAAAATTTTCACTAACTCATAAATTTTTCAAAAATTTAGGCAGAGTTTCCTTTGTAACTAGGCCTATCCACCTGCCAGAGAATCACCAAAATCTTCTTAACCACACATCCACAACTGTACATAGCACCACAATGTATATATTCACAATCCTAGTCCCAGTATTATAAGAACTACATTAACATATGGATACCGGAACATGGACTGCACAGTTTTACATCAAAATACCTATATGGTACATTCCAAGTCAAAACTAACTGGTATTCAATCAAACGAAAGTACTTTCCTTCCACGACACATTTATCCTTCTACGCGACATTATCGACTTACAAGCATTATCATAACACCTTCTCAAAAATAATATCAACTCCCAAACATACATTATAAGGATGACAGATAAACATCTTGCATGAGATAACTATCCATTGACTTTACCTTTTTATAACCTCCACTGTACAATTTACACTCCACTGGATATTGCAATTCATGATAACAACAATAACCCACAATTCCATAACTTGGCATCATACCATCAAGGATGTCAGTTCATAGTAAACAAACAATCATGTGTTCATAATAGTCCTTACCGGCCATTAATGTAATCGCAAAGGTGTTCATCAACAAGAATATAATTTCATTTCAATCAACAGTCCATATGAAGCCAAGCCATCATGAGTCTTGCTAGTAGTGCATCATATAGGATATTACCATGATTATATGGTTCAATCAAGTCAATTCATACCCACATTTTTTTTATCACTATCTTCTTAGACATAAGCATATGGAGACACAAAGTACAGGAGGAACAATTATGGGGAATATCATACACCTATTGCAACCTAATGTGTAATACAGTCATGTTACTTTTATTAGCAACTCACATAACATTTTTAGGGGTACACTCACACTAAACCCTTGATGACCCTTAATAGTTACCCTAAGATGTGATACCATAAACTGACCATAACTTTATCTATCCAATATATATGCGATCACACTATAAAGCTTTATATTTGACTTGTCTGAACTTACAATACCCAATGGATCTAATACAACGAGGAACAACGGAGTTCAAGATCAGGCTGGAGTTCTTCAAGAATCCATTAATGCACTGGGTAGAGTACTATATGAGTTCGTATACTAAGAGACAGAAAATGTTACTACTAACAATACTAACATGGCTAATCATTATGACTACCTCAATTAATACACAAATGACGAATAAGAGTAAGTAGTACATGGGCAATAGGAATCATAAAGGAGGAATACTCAAGTACTTTGAATGTGATATGGGATTCAAAATACACGAAGTTGAATTACACTCTTAACATTACTTGACACACAGAATCTATGCCACAAGCCTATAAGGATGAAAAGAATTGAACGCTTATGAGATTACCATATTCTAGGAAACTTAACACTTCTTGGTAATTGATCATATACGAGGAAACTAAAAACTACGATCATTGTTTTTCATTCAAATCAACATGTTCATGATATGTACAAAAATCCGAAGTCATCTAATCTCAACCTTTCACGAGTGAAACCCAATAGCTAGGAAATCTTGATACCGGGACAAAAGCATGAATTGGTTAGATGGTTCTAATAGTTAACACGACGCTCCAGGGAGAAGGCAAATAACACTCATATCTAGCCAAGAAGATGATATACCAAGAGTAGTAAAACTCTCCACACATGATAACGACATAGTCCAAGATTCTAGAAGTTGAGGGTGTAAAGAAAACCAAACTCAATGAGACATTGCACAATAATCACTGAAGGTTTGCAGATGTTCATGATGAGATCTCCATATGTTTTGACTTGAAAAAGGAAGTGTCATAGTGATACATAGAAGGCACGTTCTCTCATGGTTATCGTACAAGTGTTGGGTACTAGCACAACGACTTCACCAAATAAGGAGTACAATTAACACATTGTGGAGACATGAAGAGAGAATAATCATTCGTTATGTGTTGGACATGCCTATGCTATACTATCTTCCAAACTGCAATACAATTCTACATCACGGGCAACCACAATATTAGAAACTAAGTGAGCTACTTACTACGGGATATCTCAAGTGGAAACAAAAATTATGGCGACACAAGGTCTTCCTATGATGGGATATGAGGATCTCAATTTTCAGAAAAACTTTATGCACACAGTGACCATTTCAATTGACATGTACTTGTAGGATAAGTGTAGATGCATGCTTTCACGTTTCTTGATAGTAAGAAGGTTTTCATGATCTTACTCGTAAGAGAGTAGATTGGTTGATTAAGCCATATAATCCACACACAACTAAGTAAAAGAGTGACTCGAGAAGGATCACAAATCTTGGATACTTTGCATGGAACATGACACCACATGTACAAACTTTATGATGGTGCATGTGTAGGCACGAGTGAGCAGATGTTGTCCATTTAAATAAAACGTTTCTGTAAGAAATTCATCAGGAATAGTCCTTTGTTGAGAATTTAGGAAAAACAAGTGGGAAGTATCAAGTGCTATAACTCAATTCTGGAACATAATTATAGAGCTCAATTCCATAGGAGGTTGTAAATACTAGTACTGTGTTCGGGAGACTTTGTAAATAATACGTCTCATTCAAAGAGCAGGTGCATGTGCATGAACTGTTTTGTAATTTAGATTCTTTTTAAGAACATATCTATGCAAGGACAAGGAAATTATAAGGGTTTAACAAAAGCTTTAAACAATCACCACATTACCAAATAAAATGGATCACATAGTTTTCACATAAGTTCCATACCTATAGGATGCATATCATAGCCCTTCCGTAGGGTTCACATATCAGATTATACACCTATGTGCTTCATACAATAATAAGGAAATCACAATTACGAATCAAACACTTTAAATGATCACCACATTATCAAATAAAAGAATCATGCCATTTTCACGTATATTTTTCCATCGACTCTTAGGGCCATAATTATCACATCAGACTTGGCACTAGGCCACATTTCATAACACAATCTCTTCTTCCTCGCATTTCACATCATTTTCTCATATTTCACATCAACATCATAATCTGTTTCATATTCTCTCATGTCACAAGAATCACCAGGTACAATTTCATTTCGAGTTCTCGACACATTGTCTACATTTTGTTTCTCAAAAGCATTTGACTTATTTCAACATCTCTATGCAAAGAGGACTTCACACAGTTTTATTTAATATATGCTGCTTCAATTTCAATTTAAGGCCTTCACATTTCAATGCATGATTCATACCCCTTGCACCCATTTTATGTTGTCAATAATAGCACATTGATCATATTGGAATGCATCTTTCACAAACATCGGGTCACAACACCAATTCATGTAAAGTATCAATCACAACAAGAATCCAAAGTTCAATCTTACCACATTTACACATTCACTTTCTTTGCTTCCAAATATCTTTGTATATTACCATCAACTAGTCACAATCAATCAAATTCTTTTGGTACACATAAGAACAATTTGGAAGAATCAACCATAACAAGTTTTCTCACAAAATTTGGCATCAAAATATCTATTTAAACTTGACTTGAAGTCTAGTCATTTTAGCACATAGTTCACATTCTATACATATCCTCATCTACTAAGAATAATATATTAAACAAATGAAGAAGTGCCTCCTGCATATATTTTCACAACAATAATTCGCTTAACATAACAAAATGAATACTGCATCAATTATATTTTGAACCTACAACATTTACGCGGACACCATGGAAGCTTAATTTCTAAGAGACGGGGTTTTAGCCGTACATATTGATGATATACTACATGATCTGGTGGTACAGTGATATTAGTGGGAACAAGGGTACTCTCCTAAACAACAAGTTCTACCAATCACTCCATGGCTCAACACGTTCTTCTAACAAGTCCTTGGGTGATCCACTTGGACTCAATGGTGAGATAAATCTCACCTTACATGCTTCAAATTCACATATTATGGTATCAAAATTACCAATATTGAGGGTAATACTTAGAGAGGAAATTAGCTCCATATCTTGAGCCATATCGCACGATCTAGAATATCAAAGAAATGGGTAAATTCCTAAATGCCCGTGCAGCCCCCAACTTATATGATGTGGTCGACAACACACCGATAAGAAGGGCACTACTAGACACGGCTCCGAGACATCCTAGGACACTTTAAAACCTTAGGCTCTGGATACCAAGTTTGTCACGCCCCAAATCGAGGGACATGACCGGCGCCTGACTAGGTAGCCCTAGTCAAGCGGACCTGGGTTCCTTTATATCCCGCGCGATTCCCCTGTGTTGTTTATTACTCAAAAACCAAAGATCTTACCAATTATAACTGATTTCACAATGTACAAACATAACCATACGATTGATTTATTAACAAGTTACAATTTACAGCGCCCGACATATACATATACATACATAGGCCATAGTCCCACAGTTTACTGTCTACGGAGCCTCTAGGATTACAAAGGAGGATACAATACTTGCCGGTAACAAGGCTCCGGCTATACCTTACACAAAATCAAAATAAAGTCTAAACAAGAGTGGCATGAGCCACGCAGTGCCCCGAAAGGAAAGGGGCTCACCAAAACGGGCAGTGGAAGATGAAGGATGCTACTGCCGATGAGCTGAAGTACCTGCTACTGATTCACCTACAATCATAATACGAATGTAGCGTCCCCGGCAAAAGGGACGTCAGTACACTTGAATTGTACCGGTATGTATGGACAAACTTTGTCCCAAGTAAACTCAAGCCATTAAATTACATCAAAACTAATCAAGCCAGCCAACCATGTTTTCCACATTTTCCTCATTTCAGATAATTCTCAACACAAAGCAAGTTCTAAGATCAACAAATAGAACAATAACCAATCAGTCACGTAAAACACAAGTAGTCAAACAAAGGGGCAATCAGTGCCCCACAGGTTGCAAACTCTCCTGTTGTCTCCTTTCACAATTTCACATCAATGATTTTATATCATATTTCAATAGCGATTTCGATCGCTTTCCATCCTTATTACCCCTGACCACCCTTATTACCTCGGCCACCCTTATCACCCCAACCCACACCTTATTTCCCCATGTTGCGGCGCGCAACCCGATCCCATCTTACAATTTAGAACACAACAATTTCAAACAGCAGATAAGGCACTACACACAATTTCAACAAGTTCAAATAAGCAACTTACAAGTTGGTTCATGTTCACAATTATTTCTCAAGCCAATATCACAACCAAATTACAATGTTTCCATAATCAAGAATACACACACAAGTATGTTCAATAATTTACCACAATTCAAGTGTTTCATCTCTTTCAACAAGAAACCATATATGCCACCACAACAATTGTTCTCGGTTCTTTACAAATTCCAATTCCCTTGTCATCTTTCAATTCATATTTCATACCATACCACATGTAGTTCAATCATCAATTGAATACCCAACAATGACATCAAAGAATCACATACAATTTCTCAAATTAACACATGCTAAACAATTTCACACATATGGGCGATTTCACAAGAATCAAAATTAGCCATACATACCTCGATTGAGCTTTCCTTAATTACTACAACACTCCAAAAACTCTAGCAATTCCAATCTACTATGAAACATAACAAAATTAAACACATATTAGAAAGATATTCATGAAACTAGCTCATTTGAACATTTTATCAAACACTAGTTGAGCATCTTGATTTCGAATCCCCTTTTTAAGACTTCCTTTATTCCCTAACCCAATCTTTAGTTATTTAAGTTAAACAATCTTCCCATAAACCTAAGTTGTACATGCATGTATACACAATACTAATAAACCCAAGAATCATACCTCAATAACTCATCTTATACACCAAACTCGAAATTAAACCCTAGGGTATAGAATCTTACCTCTTAGATGAAGAACTTGCTATTGGGTTCTTGATTCTTGAAGATTGATGCAAGATTTGGATGATTTAGATGTTGGGTTCCTCCTTCTCTCTCTAAAATAATCTCACCTCTCTCTAAAATTAGTAAGAAATGACCCCAAAATGAACCCCAAAGCCTATATTGAAATGGGGTCGGGTTATAAAAATTAGAAGAATTAACTGGGCTTCTCGGGTTCAGTTTGCGACAGGAATGCGACCGCAAAGTGAGAAATGTGATGCATTATGCGGTCGCAGAATTGACACAGGATTTTATTTTCCAGCCTTTGGTAATTTGATCATAACTTTGTGTAGGAATGTCTAAATGACGAACGGTTTGAAGCGTTGGAAACTAGACTCAAAGATCTTTCATTTGATATGCTATGCACCACATAAAACCTTATACATAATTATATATTATCCTTTGAAGTGGAGCTATGTGCAAATCCATTTGGAATTTTGGCGTATTTCGAAAATTTTCCCATTTGGCTTACACTTGGGCTTCCATTTGGACCTCATATCACTTACCATAAGACTCATACTCATATTTATCAAGTCTAATTGATGTCCATCATGTTCATAGCACATAAAATATAATAATTAGCCTACGTGGCACCACAGAATCCTATATTACTTAGCGAAATTTTGTGGGGCCTTACAGATATTGCTGTTGTAAGTCCTGGTACATCTTCGCGGCGCCCGGGTGAATAGAATACCGCGAACTGTGGGCCTCTACTAAGATCAACTCTCGAGTCCCTTCGACATTGGGCACACAAACTCGGCCATGCAATCTCAATACCCCATCATCATCTAGATTTACCTTCGTGGCACCTCCCCGCTGTACTGTATCTCTCAAATCACGCAAATGAGGATCATCAAATTGCCTCTCACGGATACGCTCTAATAGAGAAGAACGAAAGCTAACACCTTGCTAGGCTAAAAAATGTCTAATCTCACTAACCGGTTGGCTAAGGCCTAGATATCTAGAGCAAATGGTCTCTGACTGACCGGAATGAATGCAAGACTACCCATGCTGGTAGACTTTCTACTCAATGCATCGGCCACCATATTGGCCTTACCTGGGTGGTATAGAATAGTAACATCATAGTCTTTTAGCAACTCTAACCATCTCCGCTGTCGTAGATTCAACTCCTTTTGCTTGAACAAGTACGGTAGGCTTTTGTGATCAGTGTACACCTCACACGTCACACCATATAGATAATGCCTCCAGATCTTTAAGGCATGAACCACTGCTTCTAACTCGAGATCATAGACTAGATAATTCTTCTCATGTATTTTTAACTACCACAAAGCATAAGCGATAACCTTACCATCCTGCATCAATACCGCTCCAAGCCCTGTACGAGATGCGTCACAATAAATTGTATAAGGCCCTGTACCCGTAGGTAGTATCAACACTGGTGCGGTAGTCAAGGCTGTCTTGAGCTTCTGAAAAGCTCGCCTCACACTCCTCTGACCACTGAAACTGGACACCCTTCTGGGTCAACCTGGTCATCGGGGCTGCAATAGAAGAAAACCCCTCTACAAATCGAAGGTAGTAACCTACTAATCCCAAGAAACTCCGGATCTCGGTCACTGAAGCTGGTCGAGGCCAATTCTGGACCAGCCTCAATCTTCTTTGGGTCCACCTGAATACCTTCCACTGATACGATATGACCCCGAAATGCCACCGAACTCAACCAGAACTCACATTTCGAAAATTTGGCATATAGTTGATCATCCTTCAGAGTCTAAAGAACCACTCTGAGGTGATGCTCGTGCTCTTCCTGGCTGTGGGAGTATACCAGGATGTCATCTATAAAGACTATCACGAACAGATCTAACTAAGGCCTGAACACCCGATTCATCAACTTCATGAATGCTGCTGGGGAATTGGTCAACCCGAAGGACATGACCAATAACTCATAATATCCATACCTAGTGTGAAAGGCTGTCTTAGGAATGTCAGCCGCCCTGATCTTCAGCTGATGGTAGCCTGACCTCAAGTCTATCTTTGAGAATACGCTCGCTCCCTGGAGCTGGTCAAACAAATCATCAATCCTCGGCGGTGGATACTTATTCTTTATTGTCACTTTGTTCAATTGCCGGTAATCAATACACATCCGCATCGAGCCATCTTTCTTCTTTACAAATAATACAGGTGCTCCCCAGGGGGAAACACTGGGCCTGATAAAGCCCTTCTCAAGAAGGTCTTGCAACTGATCTTTCAACTCTTTTAACTCCGACGGGGCCATACGATAGGGTGGAATAGAGATGGGCTGAGTGCCCGGTGCCAAATCAATGCAGAACCTCTCGGGTGGCATGCCCGGTAGGTCTGAAGGGAAAACCTCAGGAAACTCCCGTACAATGTGGACTGACTCAATGGAAGGAACCTCTGCGCTGAAATCACGAACATAAGCTAGATAAGCTAGACACCCCTTCTCGACCATGCGTCGAGCCTTAACATAGGAAATAACGGTGCGAACAGAGTGGCTTGAGGTACCTTTCCACTCTAGTCGGGGTGATTCTGGCAAAGCCAAGGTCACAGTTTTAGCATGACAATCTAGAATAGCATGGTATGGGAACAACCAGTCCATCCCCAATATGACATCAAAATCCACCATGTCCAAATACAACAGATCAACACGGGTCTCAAGACCCCCAAAGATAACTACGCACGAGCGATGTACCCGGTCGACCACAATGGAGTCGCCCACTGGTGTAGACATATAAACTGGAATAACCAGAGCACAGCTAGGTACGGCCAAATACGGTGCAAAGTAGGAAGACACATATGAATATGTAGACCCGGGGTCAAATAATACGGAAGCACCTCTGCCACAAATAATAATGATACTTGTGATCACAGCATCTGATGCCTCCGCCTCTGGCCTGGCCGGCAAAGCATAGAATCGGGGATCAGCACCTCCCCTCTATGCTACATCCCTAGGACGATCATCAACTGGCTGACCTCTGCCTCTGGCTGGACGGTCTCCACCTCAATGGTCTCGACCTCCACCTCTATGATCTCTACCCCCGCCTCTAGTTGGCTGGGCAGGCTGAGGGTCAGCTGGGGCCTGAATCATAGGATGAGGGCCCCGCTGCTGAGTGTTGCCCGTCGCTCGAGGGAAAAACCTGACAAGATGACCTGGGTCACCACAACCGTAGCAACTCTTAGGCTGATGGGGCTGCTGGCCTTGACGACCTGAATGGCCCCCACAAACACTCTGAAGAGGTTGAGCGCTAATACAAGGCTGATCTGAATATTGCTTACGAAACCCTCGATCACCTGGTCCACCCTGTGAAACCTGAAGGGCAGAATGCAAAGGCTTGGAAGACTGGCCCCTATCAAAAGATTCCCTGCCTCCAGAAGAAGAACCACTAAACCTGCCTGAATGACGAGGCCTCTTGTCCTGAAGAATAACCACCTCCCCGAGCAAGAGCCATCTCAACTCTACGTGCTGCATTAGCTGCCTCCTGAAATGATTTATCACTCTCCACTCCCATAGCCATCTGGAGTCTAATTGGCTGATTAAGCCCATCTATGAACCTGTGAACTCTCTCCCGCTATGTGGGAAGTATCACTACTGCAAGACATGCCAAATCAACAAATCTCGTTTCATATTGGGTGACTGTCATAGTGCCCTGCTAGAGGCGCTCAAACTGCCTCCGAAGTGCATCCCGCTGACTAACAGGGAGAAACTTCTCTAGAAATAACTCTGCAAACTGGTCCCATGATAAAGCTGGGGACCCTACTGGTCGAGTCAAACAACAGTCCCTCCACCAAGTCACGGCGGATCCTGAAAGCCTGAATGTACAGAAGTCAAATCCATTGGACTCCACGATCCCCATAGTCTTGAGAACCTCATGGCAACTGAATAAGAAATCCTGAGGATCCTCTGAAGTGGCAACGCTGAAAGTAGTGGTAAATAGCTTGGAGAACCGATCAAGTCTCCATAAGGAATCAGAAGTCATGGCCGCTCCATCTCCGGCTTGAGTTGTGGTACCTGACTAAGTTGCCACAGCTGGCTGAACCACTGGTGCCTGAGGCTGGGGAGCTACTGGCTCCGGAGTACGAGCAAGAGGAGTCTGGGCCCCTCCTCGAGCCTGAGAAGTGGCTGGTGCAACCGGTAACAAACCTGCTCTGACAATGCTATCCATGAAACCCGCTATCCTAACCAAAGCCTCCCGAAGATCCGGGGTAAATAAAGCCTCACCTGGGACCTGAGCTGGGCCCACTGGAGCTGCTGGAACTGGAACCTCGTCACCAGTCTCAATCTGAGGCTCCACCTCTGGAATAGCTGTCGGGGGCTGAGCTCTGCCCCTACCACGGCCTACGATCCGGCCTCGGCCCCTGCCCCTTACGGGAGCTGCCCGGGGCTCAGGCTACTGGTCAGCGGACGAAGAAGCACGTGTCCTCACCATCTGCGAAAGGACAGAGTAGAAGTTCAATCGGTATTTGAGGAACAAATCGCACGACAAGAAGGAACAAATGAGAGACTCTTTCCTAACTCAATAGACTCTGGAGGACAAGTACAGACGTCTCCGTACCTACCTCTCAAACTCTACTAAGCTTGTTCGTGAGTGGTGAGACCTATGTAACCTAGAGCTCTGATACCAACTTGTCACGACCCGGATTTTTCCCCCAACATCGGGATCGTGATGGCGCCTACTCGTGGTAGCTAGGCAAGCCTCTTTATTCACACTATCCTGTTTTTAACAATATTTCATATTCAATTTAACAATCAATACCATAACCTTAATTAAACAATTGCGGAAGACTTTATAAAAATAGTAATAAGCAATTTCAAAACGAAATAGTACTGAAATACTCTACCCAAGACGTGGAGTCACCAACTCACGAACTACTACATGAATACTACACATAAAAGGTCTGAAAGAAATGTAACATAATCTGTTTATCTCGGAACAAGGAGACTACAGCTAATGACATAATTAAAAAGAAGAGACGTCGGGCCTGCGGACGCTAGCAAGCTACCTCGTTCTCAAGTATGATTAACTCCCACGCAAAAGATCTACTGCTGCTGCTCCTGCTCAAATCCTGGACATGTGCAAAAATGCACAGAAGTGTAGTAACATCACAACCGGCCCCATTTGTTGGTAAGTGCCCGGCCTATCCCGGCGAAGTAGTGACACGGCTAGGACCAAACACCCACATAAACCTGTGCAGTTCTATATATGTATACCACAAGATAACGAGAAATAATCAAGTAATAACACAATAAGGAATATCACGAAAGAACTCAACAGTTAACAACGATCATTAAATCAACAAGGAAAAATAAGTATAATGAGAAACAAGTAATGTCAAGTCAATGAAATAGCAAATAAAGTGCACGGCATCACCATTCGTGCTTTTACTCTCATCCTCACCAAAAAAGCAAATAAAGTGCACGGCATCACCCTTCGTGATTTTACTCTCATCCTCACATCCATGGTACTGCATGATCCTTCGTACATGGTTCAATAACAAGGCACGACATGATCCTTCGTGCATATTCAATAACATGGCACGGCATTAACCTTCGTGCATAAACAGTAAATCAAGGCACGGCATCACCCTTCATGCATTATCCCTCTTCCTCACCCAAGTAACAATCACAGTTAAGGGCAGAGAATGAAAACAACAAATCATGAACCGTCTCGGCAAGGGACACAATAATCATCACAACAATTCCAGGCAAGGGCAATTAATATCTCACTTCACAACAAGTCCCGGCAAGGAAGAACAATAGAATTTCTACAACCCGGCAAGGGCTCAACAATTTATTTTCAAATATGTCTCACAACAAGTATAAACAACGACTCACGGTCATGCTAAACGCTAGTGTATGGAATGCTCGTCACCACAGCCCATACACCGCACTCGATCACATAGCACATAGCACATAATCCTATTCCCTCAAGCTAGGATAGAACAAACACTTACCTCTAGCCTTGAAGTCCAATTTATGCTTCAATTATAGCTCCTTCCCCGAATTTCCGCTTTCAACTAGCTCGAATCTAATCATAATTGATTCCATTATATTAATAATCACTAATTAACTTGGTTTGAATGCTTAAAGATGGTTTTCTCAAAGTTTACCCCAAAATTTCCCAAAACGCCCCTGGCCCCACGTGGTCGGAATTCGGGGTTCGGACCAAAATCCGGTTACCCATTCCCCCATGAGTTCAATTATATGATTTGTTTCAAAATCGAACCTCAATTTGAGGTCCAATTGCCCAATTCATGAAAAATCTAGGTTTTACCCAAAAACATGGATTTCTACCATGAAAACCTTTGATTCTTATTGAAAAACATGATTAATGTTGTTAGGAATTGAAAGAATTAAGTAAAAAGTGACTTACAATTGCTTTGGAGTGAATTTGGTCTTGAGAGCTCGTGTGTGGTGTGAGGGTTTTTGAAAAAGTGAAGAATGAACTCAAAATTTCGTTTAAGTATAGAATTACACAGTTGCGAATATCGCAATTGCGAACATGTGTTGGCAATTGCGAGTGCTACAGGTCTGGGGCCTGCTGTCCTCGCATTTGCGAGAAAAAGTTCGCATTTGCGAACTCTGGCCCAGGTCTGCCAGTCTCACATTTGCGAGATTTCCTTCGCATTTGCGAAGGTGAGCCTACACGCCCAGGATCGTATTTGCGACCCTTTATTTGCATTTGCGAACACTGGCCATCTGAGGCCTTTTCGCATTTGCGACACTTTGTTCGCATTTGCGAACTTGGCTTGTTTCTTGCAGACATCGCATTTGCGAACCCATCCTTAACCTGTCTTTTTCGCATTTGCGAGAAATTCTTCGCAAATGCGAAGCCAACAGCTGGGTGAAAAACCAGCAGTGTAAAATTTTCAGAAATTGATCCTACGGCCTATCAAATCTTTACCCGAGCCCCCCGGGCTCCCAACCAAACATGCACACAACACCAAAAACACATTACAACCTCGTTCGTGCGATCACATCGCCAATATAACATTACTTTCATCAAATCAAGCCTCAAATTCATGATTTTCATACTTTTGGTTTTCAAACTTTCAAACTTGGAACTCAAGATCCAAAACATATCAAACAACATCCGAGTGTCACCAAACTTTGCAGAAAGCACATATATAATATTTTAGACTCGTACCGGGCATCAGAACCAAAATACGAGCCCGATACCATAGTCATTTAATTCATTTTCCTTTAATAATTATAGCAAAAATAATTTCACAGAAAAATTCATAACTTGGGCTCTAGGCCACAGAATTCGACTCCGGATGCATGTCCAAGTCCCATATTTTCCTACGGACCTTCCGGGACTGTCCAATCTCAGGTCCGGGCCCGTTTACCAAAAATATTGACCGAAGTCAACTATATCAATATTAATATCATTTTTCTACAAATGTTTCATAGAATTCATATTTTCTATCACGAAATCTTTCCGGCTACATGCCCGGATCGCGCACGTAAATCGAGGTAACATAGAATGAGGTTTTCAAGGCCTCAAAAGTGTGGAACAAATGAGGAAAACAAGTGATGACCCCATTGGGTCGTCACAGTATATTTTAAAATCGTGCCTAAAGCGTCTAACGACTTATTATACTTTTAGAAAGATAGTGCAATTTACTAAACAGTTTTCTCGAATCTATCACTTATTATTATTTATATTGGGGGCCCCGCTTGTTTTGTTTTTGTACGAGGCTCGTCCCATTTATTTTTAATAGTCCAATCCTAACGAATACTATATTTTTTTTTATTTTTTTTGGTTTTTCCTTAGTTATTTTAACTATGTTATAATTTCAGAATCATGTCCAGGCCTTATCATTTATGTTTCCAGGCCTGGACGTTCGAAAGCTCGAATTTAACAGACCAGATTGCATATCTGGGTTTCAGAAACCCAAAGTATGGTGAAATCATTTAGACTTAGGCTTAGACTTACAGAATTAGCCACTCCAATGTCTCAGAAGTGGCTGTATTAATCAAATAATCCTTAAGTCATTTCAATTGTAGCCAACTTAGGTTATTTTTCAATATTAGCCAATTAGATTACTTTCAATACTAACTAGTTATCTAATCATTTATCTATTACAGCTATAACCAACACCCTAAAGCACAATAAGATTGATCATAGTCTAACACATGACTATTACAAATACAACCCATATATGTCAATTTGCACATATAGCCACAATCAGAAATCACTTATCAATTAACCAAAACTCATAAAGAAATTAGATAATGGTTGAATCTCAATTAAATGACTCATAACTTCAGATTTAAGCATAGCTAACAAATCCAACACAAAGAGGCATACTCACAACACACTCATATATAGACTTATAAAAAACCCTAAGAGGCTCAAATATATCAGTTAAGCATAATAGACAAGATTGATGACAGGCTAATGATAGAAACCCTCAGAAGTTATCAAAGAAAATAAACAGTCGAAGCATGCTTGAAAAGAAGTCATGTAGAAGATGAATAATTAGAAGATAGAAGATGAAGATATTTTAACAATTAAACATGCAAAAAGATTAACTACAACTAACAAAGAAAGCAATTTAAACAAAGAAAATATGCTAGAGATTGAAACACAGAAAACAGGAAGCAGGGACTTAGCTTAGCAGGATTTGTCTCCTGAGCTTCCTTTATTAATTTCTTTCTTTTTCTTTTCTTTTCTTGTTCTTTTTTCTTTTCTTTTTCTTTTCTTCCAGTTTCTCAGACTTTAGAGACTCGGAGTCTTTATTTTTCAGATTTTTTCTCAAATCAGTTACTTTCTTGGGTTCTTGGTGGTAAGGAAGTGTAAAGGGGTGTGTTTTGGGGGTGGGTCTTATCTGGGAGTTCGCCGGAGGTAGGGTTCCGGCGAGCTTATTTTGAATATTCGAACATTTCTGGAGATATTCGAGGGAAGCCATCTACGTGGGGTGAAAGATCCCCTCGTAGTGATTAAGTGGTGTTAATTTGGGAGGCCGTTTCAAAGATTGAAGGTCACCGGAGAAGATTCCGGTGGCCGGGTTTTCAAGAAGGAGAGATTTTTTCTGGTTTTCTTAAGTTTTCAGGGGGGTTTTGGGTGAAGAAGAAAAAGAACAAGAATTTTGGGGTGTTGAGTGGCTGGAGATGGCCATTGATGCCGGCCAGTCTCCATGGGATTGATGCTAGAGATGAAAAAGAAGATGAAGGTGAAGGGCGGCTAGGGTTATGGGAGTGAGTAAATGGCCGGTCTCTGAAGGAGACTATGTTTATATACTCTTCTGGGGCTAGGCGATCCTGGCCCTTGGATCATTTATGATCAATGGCCAGGATTAATTAATCACATATGTTGTCGTTTGGATGTTATTAAAGATTAATTGGCCTCCCTTAGATCTGGACGGCCAGGATTAAATCAACAATACTGTGTCGTTTGGTTTATTTAAAGAGATTCAAAATTGTCCATTTGATTAATCATATGGACGGTTAGGATTTAATCCTCTATAAAATTGGACCGGACAAAGTAGTCCCTTGGGTTGAGGTATTTTGGGCTTGAATTTGGCCCAATTATTGTATTTTTTTTTATGTATTGTTGTGTATTTAATTATTTTTTGTATTTTTCTTGTTGTATTTTATTTTTCTTTTTTTATATTCCTTTCAATTATTAATTCTCTTTTATTTTCCTATTTTCTCTATTTTTTATGGTATTTTTATGACTTTTTTGCTACTTTTCTTTAATTTTCCGGTATATTTGTATTTTTGTTGATTTTCTTTAATTTCTTTATTTTTGTGACATTTTCTAATTAACCTATTTTTTAATTTTTTCAAATTTGTTTTTGACTTTCTAATTGTTTCAATCACAAGCATACACATTATTTCAATTTAGCACATAATTGCAACTCAAAAATCTTATTTATTTTAATTTTGGAATTTATTTGCCTAGGGCAAAAATCACGTGCTCATAGCTGCACCTCTTTGCTCGGGAACGAAGAGTTTCAGTGCAAAGACAAGTCAGCAGTAATTAGAGATTTTTGCTCACTAGCGTATTCCGTGAGAAGCATTTTGAAAACCTTTTGACCGCACCCTGCCTCAGAGGCTGCCTACATATCCTGGGCTAAACAGGAATCGGGTCAGTGTAGTTCGGGAGGGTCTAGTAGTTTAAAACTACCAAGACCTTGCTGTTGCTACTGCTGTTGCTATGACCACTAACTAACTTTGTCATGACCCGGATTTTCCCCCAACATCGGGATCGTGATGGCGCCTACTAGTGGTAGCTAGGCAAGCCACTGTATTCATACTATCCTGTTTTTAACACAATTTTAATTAAATAAATGCGGAATACTTTATCGAAATAGAAATAACTAATTACAAGATGAAAATCATACCGAAATCCTCTACCCAAGACGTGGAGTCACCAACTCACGAACTACTGCTGAATACTACACATAAGAGTTTGAAAGAAATATAACATAATTCTGTTTGTCTCGGAATAAAGAGACTACAGCTAGTAACATAAATAAAGAGAGAGACGCCGGGCCTACGGACGTTTGCAAGCTACCTCGGTCTCAAATGTGATCAACTCCCACACAATCGAATTACTCCTGCTGCTCCTGATCGTAACTCGAACTCTGTGCAAAAATGCACGAAGTGTAGTATCGGCACAACCGACCCCATGTGCTTGGTAAGTGTCCGGCCTATCCCGGCGAAGTAGTGACAAGCCTAAGACCGGACACCCACATAAACCTTGTGCGGTTGCAATATATATATATATATATATATATATATATATATATATATATATGTACATAAACATTTATAAGGAAATACTCTGCTCTGCAATAACAACCAATAACTCATAATATCCAGATTAATCTAATCAACTTAATTAAGTCTTACTTTCGTGTCTCAATTCTTTAATTTTCTTTTCTTATCTCGTGGTAGGCGTACCACCCGCTCCCAAATATATCAATAGGCTACCGGCAACTATGGCCAATGCCGAGATTCAAATCACTTTGTGGCCGGCGTGCCACACGATCCCATTTCTTATCATAAAAGTGGTCGGCGCGCCATACGATCCCAATTCTTTAATATATATATTACCACAATTAACAAGAATTAACCAAGTAATAACGCAATAAGGAATATCTCAAAAGAACTCAACAATTAACAACGATTAATAAGTTCACAAGGAAAACAAAGCATAATGGAAACACAAGTAATATCAAGTCAAGGAATAGCAAATAGTTGCACGGCATCACCCAAATAAAATATAATGGAAAAACAAGTAATATCAAGTCAAGGAATAGCAAATAGTTGCACGGCATCACCCTTCGTGCTTTTACTCTCATCCTCACCAAATAAGCAAATAAAGTGCACCGGCATCACCCTTCGTGCTTTTACTCTCATCCTCACATCCATAGTACGGCATGATCCTTCGTACATGGTTCAATAACAAGGCACGGCATGATCCTTCGTGCATAATCAATAAAACATGGCACGACATTAACCTTCGTGCATAAATAATAAAACATGGCACGGCATCACCCTTCATGCGTTATCACTCTTCCTCACCCAAATAACAATCACAGTTAAGGGCAGAGAAAGAAAACAATAAATCATGAACCGTCCCGGCAAGGGACACAATAATCATTCTACAACCCGGCAAGGGTTCAACAATTTATCTTCAAAATATCTCACAACAAATATCAACAACGACTCACGGTCATGCTAGACGCCAGTGTATGGATGCTCGTCACCACAGCCCATACACCGCACTCGATCACATAGCACATAATCATATTCCCTCAAGTTAGGATAGAACAAGCACTTACCTCGAAAGTTTACGAACAATTCAATCCGTAGCAATGCCTTTTCCTTTTGAATTTGACTCCAATCCAATCGTATCTATACACAATTGATTTAATATCATCAATTCTACTTAACAAACTAGTTCATATTGCTAAATATGGTTTTTACAACATTCTGCCCGGAATAGTAAAAATCGACCCGGGGCCCACATAATCGAAACTCAAGTTTCGAACCAAAATAAGTTCACCCAATCTTCCATGAGTTCAAATATACAATTTGTTCTTAAGTTCGACTCCAAAACGAGTTCTAGATCGCAAATTCTTTGAAAACCCTTACTATACTAAATTCTCAATTTTTCTACCCATTTACACCTAATTAGGCTTAGGAATGCAAATAATATTGATGGAAAATGAAGAAAACGAGTTAAGAATCACTTACCCAAGAAGTTTGATGAAGAATCGCTCAAAAAGCGTCCAAGGAGCTGTGGAGAAGAGAGTTGAATAGAAATGGGATTTTTATCCCGTTTCTGTTCTGTTTTGGGATTACATTCAATGGGCAACGATTTTGTTCTACGCGATCGCGTGAACTGGGTCACGATCGCGGAAGGCAAATATTCAACACTACGCGATCGCGTGGTCAATGCTGCGATTGCGTAGAAGAATTTCGCTGGGGTGGCTTATTTGTACTATGCGATCGCGTGAACAGGGTCGCGATCGCGTTGAAGGAGAACGGAAGGCTACGCGATCGCGTGCAGACGGCTGCGATCGCGTTGAAGAAGGACAGAAAACTTCGCGATCGCGTGCAGACAGCTGCGATCGCGTTGAGTAATTTGACAAGGCGGTGCGATCGCGTGTACAAGGCCGCGATCGCGTAGAGTAAAATGTCTGTGTAAAAATTGCAGAAAATCTGCCAGTTTTCTAAGTCCAAAAACACCCCGAACCACCTCCGAAACACTCCCGAGCCCTCGGGGCTCCAAACCAAATATACACACTAACTCAAAAACATCATACGAACTTGCTCGCGCAATCAAATCGCTAAAATAACATCAAAATCAATGAATTGAGCCTTAAAACTCAAGAATTCTTTAAAATTTCATAATTTCCAAAATTTTCGATTTAAGGCCGAAACACGTCAAACGACGTCCGTTTTCAACCAAACTTTACAGGAAGCGCTTAACCAATATATATGACCTGTACCGGGCGTCGGAACCAAAATACGAGCCCGATACCAGTACTTTTTAATCAAAATTCAGTTTCATTTTCCTTAAACATTTTCGGAAAACAATTTAACAGAAAAATTCTTTTACCGGGGTTCTAGACCTCGGATTTCAATTCCGGGCATATGCCCAAGTTCCATATTTTTCTACGAATTTTCTGAGACAGTCAAATCACGGATCCGGGTCCGTTTACCAAAAATGTTGACCAAATTCAACCATATCAATATTAATATCAAAATTCTTCAACTTTTTCACATATTTCACATATTTCAACATAAAAATTTTCCAGCTTTGTGCCCGGACTGTGCACGCAAATCGAGGCAACTATAAATGAGGTTTTCAAGACCTCAAAAGCTCGAAATAATTAATAAAACAAGTGATGACCCTTTGGGTCGTCACAATCTCCACCTCTAAAACAATTGTTCGTCCTCGAACGGACAAAAGAAAGAAGTACCTGAGTCAGAAAACAAATGTGGGTAACGGCTCCGCGTATCAGACTCGGACTCCCAGGTCGATGCCTCAGGAGGCTGATCCCTCCACTGAACACGAACAGAAGGATAACTTTTCGACCTCAACTGTCGAACCCGCCGATCTAGAATAGCCACCGGCTCCTCCTCGTAAGATAGATCATTGTCCAATTGGATAGTTTCTGAAGTCTAACACATGTGTGGGATTGCCGTGGTATCTCCGAAGCATAGATACGTGAAAAGCTGGATGCACGGCAGATAAGCTAGGCGGCAAAGCTAATCTGTAAGCCACCCCTCCCACTCTGTCTAGAATCTCAAATGGACCAATATACCTAGGGTTGAGCTTGCCCTTCTTCCCGAACCTCATCACGCCCTTCATAGGTGACACTCGGAGCAATACTCGCTCCCCAATCATGAAAGTTATATCTCGAACCTTGCGATCTGCATAGCTCTTTTGTCTAGACTGAGCTGTGCGAAGCCTATCTTGAATAATCTTGACCTTATCCAAGGCCTCCTGAACTAAATCTGTACCCAACAACCGAGCCTCTCCCGGTTCAAACCATCCAACTGGTGATCGACATCGCCTACCATACAACGCCTCATACGGAGCCATCTGGATGCTAGACTGGTAACTGTTATTGTAGGCGAACTCTGCTAATGGCAGAAACTGGTCCCACGAGCCTCCGAAATCAATAATACAGGCTCGAAGCATGTCCTCTAGAATCTGAATAGTCCTCTCGGACTGGCCATCCGTCTGAGGATGAAATGCTGTACTCAACTGAACCTGGGTGCCTAACTCCTGCTGGACCGCTCTCCAGAACCGCGAGGTAAACTGCGTACCCCGATCAGAGATAATAGATACCGGCACTCCATGGAGACGAACAATCTCCCTAATGTAAACCTCCGCTAACCTCTCCGACGAGTAGGAGACGGATACTGGAATAAAGTGTGCTGACTTGGTCAGCCTATCAACAATGACCCAAATAGCATCAAATTTCCTCCGAGTCGAAGGAAGTCCAGTAACGAAATCCATAGTGATCCGCTCCCATTTCCACTCGGGAATTTCAATCCTCCTGGAATACACCACCAGGTCTCTGGTGCTCATATTTCACCTACTGACAATTTAGACACCGAGCGACATACGCAATGATATCTTTCTTCATCCTGCGCCACCAATAGTGCTGCCGTAAGTCCTGGTACATCTTCGCGGCGCCTGGATGAATAGAATACCGCGAACTGTGGGCCTCCGCTAAGATTAACTCTCGAATCCCTTCGACATGGGCACACAAACTCGACCCTACAATTTCAATACCCCATCATCATCTAGATTTACCTGTGTGGCACCTCCCCGTTGTACCTGTATCTCTCAACTCACGCAAATGAGGATCATCAAATTGCCTCTCACGGATACGCTCAAATGAGGAAGAACGAGCGACCGTGCAGGCTAACACCCTGCTAGGCTCAGAAATGTCTAATCTCACGAACCGGTTAGCTAAGGCCTGGACATCTATAGCTAATGGTCTCTGACTGACCGGAATATATGCAAGACTACCCATGCTGGCAGACTTTCTACTCAATGCATCGGCCACCACATTGGCCTTACTTGGGTGATATAAAATAGTAACATCATAAGTCTTTTAGCAACTCTATCCACCTTCTCTGCCTCATATTCAACTCTTTCTGCTTAAACAAATACTTAAGACTCTTATGATCGGTGTATACTTCACATGCTACACCATACAAATAATGCCTCCAGATCTTCAATGCGTGAATAATCGTCGCCAATTCTAGATCATGCACTGGATAATTCTTTTCATGAATCTTCAACTGCCTCGAAGCATAGGCAATAACCTTGCCATCCTGCATTAACACTGCACCAAGCCCAATACGGAAGCATCACAATAAACAGTATAAGGTCCCGTACCTGTGGGTAAAACCAATACCGGTGTTGTGGTCAAGGTTGTCTTGAGCTTTTGAAAGCTCGCCTCACATTCATCGGACCATTCAAATTGAACGCCCTTCTGGGTCAATCTGGTCAGTGGGGTTGCAATAGACGAAAATCCTTCTACGAATCGGCGATAATAGCCCGCTAACCCCAAGAAACTCCGAATATCTGTGGCTGATGTCGGTCTAGGCCAGCTCTTGACTGCCTCAATCTTCTTCGGATCAACCTGAATACCTGCTGCCGTCACAATATGACCCAGGAATGCAACTGAACTTAGCCAAAATTCACACTTCGAAATTTTTGCATATAGTTGGCTATCTTTCGGAGTCTGCAAAGTCACTCTGAGATGTTGTGCATGCTCCTCATGACTGCAGGAGTATGTCAATATGGAAACAATGAAGACTACAACGAACAAGTCTAAATAAGGCACGAACACACTCATGCGTATGCACATATCCATGACTCTGAAGTCTAGCCATAAGAGTTATTCTTAAATTACAACATTGTCAATTAACCCTGTTATCAAATACCTTATTCTACAAATCCCACTTTACTCAGAATGAGGTATGGTGACCTCGTGATTATTTTCCCGAATTAATGTGTCATATTTATCCTTACTTGGTGCTCGTCTCAAAGGCTAAGCTCAACGGTTTCAAAATAGAAATGGCTAATATGAATAGAAACTATACAAGAATTGTCAAATAGTCCTAACGGACATGACTCTTATTTACGAATGCGATACGAAAGTATTAATTCATAAAAGAAGAATTTTAAACACATAAACTCTTACTACCAGGACCCGGTCCTCATATGATATCCACCGCAGCTTGAAGCTCGGCTTAGAAATATTTCACATTATGCCAAAAATTGGAGGATCTCATCCTCAACTCTGAATCACCAGTGCTTGCACATCATATAATCTGAAATTTTTCATTTCCTTCCTTTCTTCCTTTCAATAATTGTCCGTCAAAGATAATCACGACATAAAATGAACCCTCATACTGATAGGGCACACAGTTAACGATTAAAATTAGTTATTCCGAGAATTATATCAAAACATACTGTAATAAGTAATATAAAGTCACTCTTAGTCTCATGGATATTTAGTGACTAACACCTAATAATAGGGATGTCTATCCTCATGTAATATCTCAACGGGGGTATTTCCCTAAGTAGTATGATTACGATGCTCGCTCATGAATGGAGCATGTTAAACAGACTCGCCTAAATTTTCTTTCAAAAACCAAATCAAATTAAGGGAAAATTATTATGTTTATAACAATCTGAATTATACACGTGATGACACCATCTGGTGTAATGACCTCCCTCATACCATAAAAAGTATATCAATGGTTGGGTCTCCACCTCTAGGATTTTCACCTCCACCTCTAACATCCTGACCTATACATCTGGCTGGCCATGTAGGATAAATATTAACTGCAATGGAGCGTGTAGCCTTAGTGCTTTCCTAAAATTATATTTCTCCAAAAATTCCACATTCACAGCAATTCCTTTAAGGCTCAGTTAACTTGTTGTTCATGACAATATATATTCGGACACGGTCATTGTGACCTGGTACAACCGTTCAGATCGCATATACTACATATTGTAGAGAATCTCGGGGTGACGTCTTCATAACATTTTCTAAAAATAGAGTTTAGTAGATAGCATTGCATTGGCCGGCTTGCCCTCTTCGTAATCTTGTCACAAACATTGATGGCCAATTTCCTCTTTTGCTATGTTGGCTTAACACTGCTGAGCTACCCCGTTTACTCACAAACTCTTCGTTATTCTCTAGGGCGATTTCTTACCCCATGAAAGGAACCAACCTTAAATATGTATAAATTATTTAGGGGACCTTTCTATACCATATATATACAGTCCAATAACTCACCATATTTGTCCTTCACAACTCCAACACATCGACCGGACGTCAAGGTCCGTTGAAACCCAACACGATTTATTAGGTGATCTCTTGATATAATTGCACCTTCCGTTGGGACCATAACTGGTGTGGTAAATACATTATCTTCCCACTATTTCTGTGTGCCTTCTGTAGCACAGTAAAATGAACTCCTCGCATTCGACTATTCCCACGTTCCGTAATTCCTCATAAGAACTGTCAAGCACAATCTCGTGGGTTCTCAAAAGATGCACCGCTGAAGGTGGTAGGGAAAAGTTTGGTGAAACATATACGTCCTCCGTAAAACTTTTGAAGGCATACTTGATCTATCACCAGCCTGTGCCATTGTTTGGCTGGATAAGCAGTACGTGACTACGCCATTCGTGGGAAGACAAGAGTGGAAATTTAACTTAACACTTTGAAGAACAAATTCGCACGATAAGAAAGAACAAATGAGAAACTCTTTCCTAACTCAATAGACTCTGGAGGACAAGTACAGACGTCTCCGTACCTACCTCTCAAACTCTACTAAGCTTGTTCGTGAGTGGTGAGACCTATGTAACCTAGAGCTCGGATACCAACTTGTCACGACCCGGATTTTCCCCCAACATCGGGATCGTGATGGTGCCTACTCATGGTAGCTAGGCAAGCCACTGTATTCATACTATCCTGTTTTTAACACAATTTTAATTAAATAAATGCGGAATACTTTATCGAAATAGAAATAACTAATTACAAGATGAAAATCATACTGAAATCCTCTACCCAAGATGTGGAGTCACCAACTCACGAACTACTACTGAATACTACACATAAGAGTTTGAAAGAAATATAACATAATTCCGTTTGTCTCGGAACAAAGAGACTACAAATAGTAACATAAATAAAGAGAGAGACGCCGGGCCTGCAGACGTCTGCAAGCTACCTCGGTCTCAAATATGATCAACTCCCACACAATCGATTTACTGCTGCTGCTCCTGATCGTAACCTAGACCTGTGCAACAACACACAGAAGTTTAATATCAGCACAACCGACCCCATGTGCTGGTAAGTGCCTGGCCTATCCCGGCGAAGTAGTGACAAGCCTAGGACCAGACACCCACATAAACCTGTGCAGTTGCAATATATATATATATATATATATATATATATATATATATATATATATATATATATATATATATATATATATATATATATATATATATATATATATATATATATACATATATATATATATAGGAAATACTCTGCTCTGCAATAACAGCCAATAACTCATAATATCCAGATTAATCTATTCAACATAATTAAGTCATACTTTCGTGTCTCAATTCTTTACTTTTCTTTTCTTATCTCATGGTAGGCATACCACCCGCTCCCAAATATATCAATAGACTACCGCAAACTATGGCCAATGCCGAGATTCAAATCACTTTGTGGTCGGCGTGCCACACGATCCCATTTCTTATCATAAAAGTGGTCGGCGCGCCACACGATCCCAATTCTTTAATATATATATATTACCACAATTAACAAGAATTAACCAAGTAATAACACAATAAGGAATATCTCAAAAGAACTCAACAATTAACAACGATTAATAAGTTCACAAGGAAAACAAAGTATAATGGAAACACAAGTAATATCAAGTCAAGGAATAGCAAATAGTTGCACGGCATCACCCAAATAAAATATAATGGAAAAACAAGTAATATCAAGTCAAGGAATAGCAAATAGTTGCACGGCATCACCCTTCGTGCTTTTACTCTCATCCTCACCAAATAAGCAAATAAAGTGCACGGCATCACCCTTCGTGCTTTTACTCTCATCCTCACATCCATAGTACGGCATGATCCTTCGTACATGGTTCAATAACAAGGCACGGCATGATCCTTCGTGCATAATCAATAAAACATGGCACGGCATTAACCTTCGTGCATAAATAATAAAACATGGCACGGCATCACCCTTCGTGCATTATCACTCTTCCTCACCCAAATAACAATCACGGTTAAGGGCAGAGAAAGAAAACAACAAATCATGAACCGTCCCGGCAAGGGACACAATAATCATTCTACAACCCGGCAAGGGATCAACAATTTATCTTCAAAATATCTCACAACAAATATCAACAACGACTCACGGTCATGCTAGACGCCAGTGTATGGATGCTCGTCACCACAGCCCATACACCGCACTCGATCACATAGCACATAATCCTATTCCCTCAAGCTAGGATAGAACAAACACTTACCTCGAAAGTTTACGAACGATTCAATCCGTAGCAATGCCTTTTCCTTTTGAATTTGACTCCAATCCAATCGTATCTATACACAATTGATTTAATATCATCAATTCTACTTAACAAACTAGTTCATATTGCTAAATATGGTTTTTACAACATTATGCCCGGAATAGTAAAAATCGACCCCGGGCCCACATAATCGAAACTCAAGTTTCGAACCAAAATAAGTTCACCCAATCTTCCATGAGTTCAAATATACAATTTGTTCTTAAGTTCGACTCCAAATCGAGTTCTAGATCGCAAATTCTTTGAAAACCCTTACTATACTAAATTCTCAATTTTTCTACCCATTTACACCTAATTAGGCTTAGGAATTCAAATAATATTGATGGAAAATGAAGAAAACGAGTTAAGAATCACTTACCCAAGAAGTTTGATAAAGAATCACTCAAAAATCGTCCAAGGAGCTGTGGAGAAGAGAGTTGAACAGAAATGGGATTTTTATCCCGTTTATGTTCTGTTTTGGGATTAAATTCACTGGGCAGCGATTTTGTTCTACGCGTTCGCGTGAACTGGGTCGCGATCGCGTGGTCAATGCTGCGATCGCGTAGGTCAATGCTGCGATCGCGTAGAAGAATTTCGCCGGGGTGGCTTATTTGTACTACGCGATCGCGTGAACAGGGTTGCGATCGCATTGAAGGAGAACGGAAGGCTACACGATCGCGTGCAGACGGCTGCGATCACATTGAAGAAGAACAGGAAACTACGCGATCGCGTGCAGATGGCTGCGATCACATTGAGTAATTTGACAAGGCAGTGCGATCGCATGTACAAGGCCGCGATCGCGTAGAGTAAAATGTCTGTGTAAAAATTGCAGAAAATCTGCAGTTTCCTAAGTCCAAAAACACCCCGAACCACCTCTGAAACACTCCCGAGCCCTCGGGGCTCCAAACCAAATATACACACTAACTCAAAAACATCATACGAACTTGCTCGCGCGATCAAATCGCTAAAATAACATCAAAATCAATGAATTGAGCCTTAAAACTCAAGAATTCTTTAAAATTTCATAATTTCCAAAATTTTCAATTTAAGGCCGAAACACGTCAAACGACGTCCGTTTTCAACCAAACTTTACAGGAAGCGCTTAACCAATATATATGACCTGTACCGGGCGTCGGAACCAAAATACGAGCCCGATACCAGTACTTTTTAATCAAAATTCAGTTTCATTTTTCTTAAACATTTTCAGAAAACAATTTAACAGAAAAATTCTTTTACCGGGGTTCTAGACCTCGGATTTCAATTCCGGGCATATGCCCAAGTTCCATATTTTTCTACGGATTTTCTGAGAGAGTCAAATCACGGATCCGGGTCCGTTTACCAAAAATGTTGACCAAAGTCAACCATATCAATATTAATATCAAAATTCTTCAACTTTTTCACATATTTCACATATTTCAACATAAAAATTTTCCAGCTTTGTGCTCGGACTGTGCACGCAAATCGAGGCAACTATAAATGAGGTTTTCAAGACCTCAAAAGCTCGAAATGATTAATAAAACAAGTGATGACCCTTTGGGTCGTCACAATCTCCACCTCTAAAACAACCGTTCGTTGAAAAATGAAGAAGCTATTCTAAGCTATAATCCTATGAATTACAATGATTCCTATCTACTTCTTGTCATCTTATTCTTCCTTGATTTTCCATCTCTTATGCTATCATCTTTCTTTTTGTTGATTTTTGATTTATTTTCTTGCTTCTGATATATTGCTTACTTTCCTTCGATGTGACTTCCAATTGTATTCCCTGCTTCCTGGTTGATTCCTGTTAAAACAAAAACAAAATAACGACAACTCTTCCTCTGCCCCAGTGTGGGCTTTTCACATGTCATGGTGTTACTCATGTTAGATAAAACAGAAATTAATATTGCAGTGTTATACAGGTGGGCGCCTGAACAGAAATTAAAATTGTAGAATGTATTCCCTTGTTATCCAGGTGAGCGCCTGATGCATGAAAAATGAAAATGCATAAAATATTCCCTCGTTAACCAGGTGGGTGCCTGATGCATGAAAATGAAAATGCAGAAAATATTCCCTTGTTATCCAGGTGGGTGCCTGATGCATGAAAATTAAAATGCAAAAAATATTCCCTTGTTATCTAGGTGGGCGCATGATGCATGAAAAATGAAAATGCAAAAATATTCCCTTGTTATCCAGGTGGGCACCTGATGCATGAAAATGAAAATGCAGAAAATATTCCCTTGTTATCCAGGTGGGCGCCTGATGCATGAAAAATGAAAATGCAGAAAATATTCCCTTGTTATCTAGGTGGGCGCCTGATGCATGAAAATGAAAATGCAAAAAATATTCCCTTGTTATCCAGGTGGGCGCTGATGCATGAAAAATGAAAATAAAAAAAATATTCCCTTGTTATACAGGTGGGCGCCTGATGCATGAAAATAAAAATGCGAAAAATATTCCCTTGTTATCCAGGTGGGCGCCTGATGCATGAAAATGAAAATGCAAAAAATATTCCCTTATTATCTAGGTGGGCGCCTGATGCATGAAAATGAAAATGCGGAAAATATTCCTTTGTTATCCAGGTGGGCGCCTGATGCATGAAAATGAAAATACGGAAAATATTCCCTTGTTATCCAAGTGGGGGCCTGATGCATGAAAATGAAAATGTAGAAAATATTCCCTTGTTATCCAGGTGGGCGCCTGATGCATGAAAATGAAAATGCGGAAAATATTCCCTTGTTATCCAGGTGGGTGCCTGATGCATTAAAATAAAAATGCAGAAAATATCCCTCAGCTTGATAACTAGGGTATGAGTTTTGAAAAGACAATACTTTCCATGCTATTTTTGGGTAATTTTCTTGTTTGACTGAATGAGTCCTCCTCTACGGATTCCTCCTTTTATTGATGTACTTCTTTTTTGTGTTTTTCTTCGGATTCCTCCTTTATTGTTGTACTTCTTTTTTGTGTTTTTCTTCTTCCACATTGGTCACGTTCACTTTAAAGTGATTAGTGAGATTTTGAATCTTTTTGTTCCTTTATAAATCAGAGAACAATCTTATTAGTTATAAAACGCTGACAACTGGCATTTTGTTGACCTTGCTTCCATTGCCTTCCTCTTCTTGCTTTATTCTGCTATGCAGCCCTTTGCCAAATTTCTTCATCTTTTCCTCTGTAATCTCATTTTTGTCTTTCTTTTGTTTATTTTCATTTTCTTTGGCTTTGATTGCCATCCTTCTTCTTTTTTTTTTCGACCCAGCGTTATTACACCTCTTAACATGAGAAGCTGGTAGTTAGCATTCATTGGGCAACTAGTTTTGATCAATGAAATGCAGAAAAATATGAATTTAAAAGGGATAAGGGTACTTTGGAGTAGAGACAGAACTTATCTTAGTATGACGGCTGATTCCTCTGACCATGCCATGTATTTAAACTCCGACCCACTCTGTCTAATCGAATTGTCATTATCTCAACTCCAACTTTTCTTTCAACCCAAACCAATCTTATTTTGCTTTTTTTTTCTTCTTTCACGAAATAGTCCTCATAGTCGCCTTACGGTGCCGGTTAAGGTTTTCACCAATAAGACTCTCTCATTTATTCTCTCAATCTCACAGTCGCCTTATGGTGCCGGTTAAGGTTTTCACCGATAAGACTCTCTCATTTTTATTCACTCAATCTCACAATCGCCTCACGGTGCTGATCAAGCTTTTCACCGATAAGACTCTCTCATTTTTATTCTCTCAATCTCGCAATCGCTTTACGGTGCCGGTCAAGGTTTTCACCAATAAGACTCTCTCATTTTTTTTTGTTCTTTTGTTTTATGAACCACCGGTACTGTCCATGCCCTGTTTTCCTTGTTCTTATTGTATTGTCATTTTCTTGAAATTGATTAGAAGGTCTTTCTTTGGACCGTAATGTGGCTTTTAAATGGGTTCAGAAAGAAAGGTATAAAATGCTCAAAATTTATGAGGGTATAAAGAATATTTGCAACTCTCGGAATCACAAACATAACTTCTACCCCAGTTTCAATATGTGGGGAATCTTGGATTTCTATTTTTATCATGACTGAACCTTAGTGAAGCTGCCTACGTACCCTTTCGGGATCAAGTCAAAACGTAGTTCAGATCATAAGATCGCTTCATTGTTGCGATTTGACTTCTCCTGATTTTCTTCTTTTCTTTGCATTCTTTTGTTTGCTTTTTGCTTTTCTTTTTTTTTTTCTTTTTGTCTCTTTTTCTTTCATCATCATTTTTCTTTTTTTCTTTTTCTTGCATCATGAAAGATTCCGAGAAAGGGATACAAAAGAATAAAACGAATAAGGCTCAATGAGGTTCTCAATGGATAGAGTGTTTGGATAGAGAATAAATTGCCTTCATCATTTCAATTCCAAAATCATGACAAATACAATTATACAAATGAAAAAGAATCATACATAATATCTCTTGACTGCATCTGAGTTGATAGCAGCCTCTACACATTTCCCTTCAACATCTGTCAGATATAGGGCTCCATCGGACAATACCCGTGATACCATGAACGATCATTGCCAATTCGGTGCAAATTTGCCTTTCGCTTCAGCCCAATGTGGCAGAATACGCCTTAACACCAATTGTCCCACTTCAAATTTCCGAGGACTTACCTTCTTATTGTATGATCTGGCCATTCTCCGCTGATATAATTGTCCATGGCAAACCGCTGCTAACCTCTTTTCGTCAATCAAATTCAATTGTTCTAACCGGGCATTTACCCATTCATCATCATCGATTTCAGCTTCAACTATGATTCGAAGAGACGGTAACTCAATTTCTGCGGGTATAACTGCCTCTGTTCCATACCCCAACGAATAGGGTGTGGCACCGATTGAAGTACGTACGGTTGTACGATAACCCATAAGAGTGAAAGGTAACTTTTCATGCCATTGCTTTGACTCTTCCACCATTTTTCTACGAATCTTCTTTATATTCTTATTCGCATCTTCTACTGCTCTGTTTGCTTTAGGCATGTAAGGTGTAGAGTTACAATGCAAGATTTTGAATCTTTGACATGCTTATACCATGAGGTGACTGTTCAGATTTGCACCATTGTCTGTGATAATTACTTTAGGAATTCCTAAGCGACATATGATATTTGCATGCACGAATCCAGCACCGTCTTCTTTGTCACTGCCTTAAATGTCTTTGCCTCCATCCATTTGGTGAAATAATCAATTGCGACCAAGATAAATAGGTGCCTATTAGATGTTGCAGGCTCTATTGGTCCGATGACATCCATGCCCCAGGCAACAAATGGCCAGGGTGCAGACATTGTATGTAACTCATAGGGTGGAGAGTGAATCAAATCTCCTGTGTATTTGACATTGATGGCATTTCCTCACATATCTAATACAATCACGCTCCATGGTGAGCCAATAATATCCTGCTCTCAGTATTTTCTTCGCTAAAATGTATCCGCTCATATGAGGTCCGCAAGCTCCCGCATGTACCTCAGCCATAATCGTGTCAGCTTGCTGCGCGTCTATGCATCTCAATAACCCCAAATCTTGTGTTCTTTTGTATACAACTCCTCCACTGAGGAAAAATCCATTTGTCAATCGTCTTATAGCCCTTTTCTGATCTCCAGAGGCTTGTTCTGGGTACTTCCCTGTTTTCAAGTATTCTTTGATATCATGATACCACGACTCTCCATCAAGTTCTTCTTCCATGGAAAAACAATAAGCATTTTGATCACGCACCTGTATCTGTAGTGGATCTATATAAGCTTTATCTGGATGACGTAACATGGAGGCTAATGTGGCCAAAGTATCTGCTACTTCATTGTGCATTCTTGGGATGTGTTTGAAATCTATAGATTGAAATCTCTGGGATATTTCATGTAGATATTGTCGATATGGTATCAACTTTAAATCTCGTCTCCCATTCTCCTTGAATCTGATGTATCAAGAGATCCGAGTCACCCATGATCAAAATCTCTTGAACACCCATATCTATTGCCATCCTCAATCCCAATATGCATGCTTCATATTTAGCCATATTGTTGGTACAGAAAAATCGAAGCTGAGCGGTAACGGGATAATGTTGACCCGTTTTTGAAATAAGTACTGCTCCAATTCCAACTCCTTTACTATTGACGGCTCCATCGAAGTACATTCTCCAACCTAGCCTATCATCTTGCCCTACTTCTTCAACATTCATTGCCTCCTCATCTGGAAAATATGTTTTTAGCGACTCATATTCATCATCCACTAGGTTCTCTGCTAGATAATCTGCAACTGCTTGCGCTTTCATTGTCGTACGTATTACATAGATGATATCAAATTCTGTGAGCAGAATCTGCCATTTAGCAAGTCTTCCTGTCGGCATAGGCTTCTGAAATATATACTTCAATGGATCCAACCGTGATATCAAATATGTGGTATAAGCTGACAGGTAATGTTTCAGTTTCTGAGCAACCTAGGTTAGAGCACAACACGTTCTTTCCAATTGAGTGTATTTTACCTCATAAGATGTGAACTTTTTACTGAGGTAATATATCGCCTGCTCTTTCTTTCCCGTCTCATCATGCTGCCCCAGTACGCAGCGAAAAGAATTATCTAGCACAGTCAAATACAAGATCAGAGGTCTTCCCGGTTCTGGAGGAACTAATACTGGAGGATTGGCCAAATATTCCTTAATCTTGTCAAAGGCCTCTTGGAATTCATCAGTCCAACTTACCGCGGCATCTTTCTTCAGCAGTTTGAAAATGGGCTCACATGTTGACGTCAGCTGAGCAATGAACCTGCTGATATAATTCAACCTGCCTTATAAACTCATCACTTCTTTCATACTCTTCGGCGAAGGCAAATTCTGGATTGTTTTTATCTTTGAAGGATCCAATTCGATACCACGCCGACTTACTCTAAACCCCAGTAACTTTCCTGAAGGCACCCCGAAAGCACACTTTGCTTGATTGAGCTTGAGATTATATCTTCGGAGCTTCTGGAAAAACTTCCTCAAATCTTTGACATGGTCATGCTACTTTTTGGACTTAATGATGACATCGTCCACATATACTTCTATCTATCGGTGCATCATGTCATGAAACATAGTGGTCATCGCCCTCATATATGTAACCCTGGCATTCTTCAACCCAAACGGCATCACCCTGTAACAATATGTTCCCCAAGGCGTGATAAAGGCTATCTTTTCTGCATCTTCTTCATCCATCAGGATCTGGTGATAACCCGTATAACAATCCATAAAAGAGCCAATTTCATGCTTGGTGCAATTGTCAATCAGTATATGGATATTTGGCAGTGAAAAATCATCTTTTGGACTAGCCTTATTGAGGTCCCTGTAGTCAACACACACCCTGGTTTTTCCATCCTTCTTCGAAACTGGCACAACATAAGCTAACCAGGTGGGATATTTAGTGACCCGTATGACCTTCGCCTCGAATTTCTTATTAACTTCTTCTTTTATTTTCACACTAATGTCCATTTTAAACTTTCTTAGCTTCTATTTTACCGACCGGCATTCTGGATAAATGGGCAATTTATGTACCACCAGATCAGTACTTAGTCTGGGCATGTCATCATAGGACCAAGAAAATATGTCTTTTTACTCATGTAACAACTTGATTAGATCTTCTCTGAGGGAAGCCTCTAAATGTACACTGATCTTTGTTTCCCGGACATTCTCCTCACTTCCCAAATTAATAAATTCTGTCTCGTTTAAGTTCGGTTTGGGTTTTTCCTCACAATGATTCAAATCTTTACTGATTTCCTCCAGTATTTCATCATCCTCATATTCTACTTCCTATTCACTTTCAATTTCCAGTATAACTATTAGATTATCAAGACTGGACCGGGAATCCTTCATGCATGACATATCATTGGAATCGGTAAATATTGAACTGTACAAAAGAAGAAAAACAAAATAAGGCAAAAATGGAAGAAAGAAAGAAATTTCATTTCATTGATTTTTCAAAAAGGTATCAAACATTGGATACATTTGTTTTTGATGGGGTGTGGGACTACAAAACAAAACACTTTTGGGGAAATGAAATATTTAAAGATAACTACCACAACTCCCTCCTGATCGGAAGAGGAGTAGCTTCCCAGTTATTAAGCGCAATGCAGGATCCCACAAACTGAACATCCATTTTAATCGATCCCTCACCCATCTCCAACATATTCACATCTTCAAATAGCATCTCGAACCTTGCTAGGAGTTCCGCATCCGGTTTTATTTGAATATGACTTGGCATAACAGTCACCAAATGTCTTTGTGTACCAGGACTAGTAAAGGAATGAGATAGTTTTGAAATAGGCTTTGGGAGGGACCAACTTTTCTTCATCATTTTCTTGGCTCTTTGGATATCGGCAATAGTAGGCTTAAAACCCAGGCCAATAGTTTCATTACTTCCTGGTAAGTGAATTGGCTGTGTTATACCTTGTAGAGTTACCCCTAGGCCTTTTCCCGATGCAAACCCATTTCTTATCATTTCTTTGGCTACCATCACTGCTGTAGGATCCACTGTGGGAATCGGCATGTTCTCCCATTCGGATATTTTATTCACCACCATAGCATCCATGACTTGATATACCCACGGGCCCTTATCCCTTTTAGTTTTTTCGAACGGTGTTATAGTATTGCAGATATCATCATCTCCATGTACTATGATCTCCTGTTGTTCCCATTCAAATTTCACCACCTGATGCAGAGAGGATGGTACAGCTTTCGCCGCATGGATCCACGGACATCCCAATAACAGATTGTAAGAAACAACAACACTAGCACTTGGAACTCCATAGTGAAATCCACCGGTCCGATAGTAATCTCTAATACAATATCCCCTACAGTATTCTTGCCTCCTCCATCAAAGTCCCGTACACACACACTGTTCCAATTAATTCTATCAGGATTGACCTTCAACTTTCCCAAGGTTGAAAGTGGGAAAATATTGGCACTTGACCCATTGTCCACCAGAACACAGGTAACTACAGATTCTTCACACTTGACTGTGAGATATAGTGCTTTGTTGTCCTCCGTTCTCTCAAGTGGCAACTCATTATCTGAAAATGTTATCTTGTTTGTGTCAAGGATCTTATTCGTGATTTTCTCCAAATGGCATACTGAAATCTTCTCAGGCACATGTGCTTCATTTAAAATTTTCATCAATGCCTTCATGTGCTCTTCATAATGAATTAGCAATGATAACAATGAAATTTGCGCGGGCGTTTTTCTCAATTGCTCCACTATTGAATTGTCCTGAGCCTTCATCTTTTTCAAGAACTCTTCTGCTTCCTCTTCATTAACTGCCTTCTTCACATGAATTGGGTTCTCCTTTACCACTTTTGTCTTCCTCAACTCCTCCAGGGCAAAGCATCGCCCAGAGCGAGTTACGCCATGTGTTTCATTGACTTCTCCTTTAATCTCCTTCCCTTTGTACATCACTGTAACTTTATCATAGTTCCACGGTATGGCCTTGGTGTTCACGACTGGCATCTGCACCACCGGTTTGATAACCACAGGTTCCACATAAGCTCCTTTCACGGTCAACAAAGGCTTAGCTCCCGGCACTACTATTTTTACGGGATCGACCACTGATGGTTTCTTTATTGGAAACTCAGTTGATACTTTATCCTTTTCAGCTTCTTTTTTTGCCTTATTATTAGCTTTAATCATCATCACTTATTGAGAAGGTTTCTTACTGCTCTCTCCCTGCTCCAACTCTATTATGTGCGTCTCATGATGGGCTGGCAATGGATTTTGTGTAATATTGGGAGTTTCTGGAGCTTGCACCTCGATCCTCCTGGTATCAATAAGCTCCTATATGGCGGACTTTAAATGCCAACACTTTTCTATATCATGTCCCAGCGCCCCGGAACAATATTCACATCGGACTGATTGGTCAAGATTTCTGGGTGGTGGGTTTGGAATTTTTGGCTCAATAGGGCTTAGCATCCCTAGCTCTCTTAGGAGGTGAAAACGACTGGTATATGACTCCCCTAACGGAGTGAATGTTTTCTTTCCTTGGGCTCTGTTTCCTCATACTTCCGGATCTGGACGGAAAATGGGTCTATTTGGATTTTTGTATGTTTTAGAAGGCGGGTAGGTATTTTGTGCATGGTAGACATTTTGTGGAGCTGGGCTACATCATACATGTGGAGGTGGTGAGTAATGTTGAGCATGTGGGACGGAAAAATGTGGAGTGGTGGGAGGATAATATGGTGGAGATGGGTTGTAGGGTGCTGGTTGATATGGTTGGTAAGGACGAGGTGGATGATGATATGCATTGGGGCCCCGAGACCATGATCTACCTTCGATGACCGCAACTTCCTCCTTCTTCTTTTTGCCAATTGGTCCCCCAGTTCCTGGTTTGTATTGCCTGGTTTGTGGCCTTAATAGCCGAATAACGCATGATCTTATTTGTTTTTAACCCCTCTTCTATGAAGCTTCCCATCTTGACCACCTCGTTGAAGGTTTTTCCAATTGCCGATACCAGGTGACCATAGTAAGTTGGCTCTAAAGCCTGTAGAAAGCAGTCCACTATTTCTATTTCCTTCATGCGAGGGTCTACCCATGCAGCCTGTTCTCTCCATCTGAACCCGTACTCCCAGAAACTTTCCCCGGGTTTCTTCTCCATTTCAGTTAATGACAGCCTGTCAGGGATAATCTCTAAATTGTATTGGAAATGGTTGGCAAATGACTGAGCTAGGTCATCCCAGATGAACCACCTGGTATGATCCTGTCGAGTATACAATTCCAGTGATGAACCGCTTAAGCTCTGGTTAAAATAAGCCATAAGTAACTCGTCTTCCCCCCTGCTCCATGCATTTTACTATAGTAACCCCTCAGATGGGCTACTGGATCCCCGTGTCTATCATACATATCAAACTTAGGTAGCTTAAATCCAGTCGGGAGCTGCACTTCCAGAAATAAACATAAATTTTTATACGCAACACTCATTTGGCCTCCTAGCCCTTGTATGTTACCAAAGGATTGTTCAAGACTTCTCATCTTTCTGGCCATATCTTCTTGTTCCAAATTTCTGACAGGCTTCTCTTCTGTCATGTCTATGAGCAGTGTGTAGTAGTCATGTTGCTTGAATGTTGGCTCTGGTGGATAATAATGAGTGTCCTGAACATGGAACACTAGTTCACCGGAAGATTTATGTAGAGTGGTAGGTGGCGGTGCCACGTATACCGGAGCGACCTGAGGTGGTGATGATGGAACTTGGTTTGATAGTGGATGTGGTGCTTGTGAAGTTGTAGCATAGTAATGTTGGTAGTTTGGGTATGTGGAGGATTAGTTCATAGTAGGTGGTTTAGGATTTGGGTTTGTAGGAGGAACGTATGCTGGGTTGGCTGGATAGGAAGGCAAAGGTTGACCCCTAGACCAGGCCTAGTACATCTCCGACATTTGCTGCCTTAATTTGTACATCTCCTCTTTCATACTAGCAACGTCTACAACTTCTTCTTCCTGTACCGGATCCATAATGGTGGGCTCGATCTCTAGAGTCACTGCTTTAGTCATAGCTTTTTAACGTGTATTGTAGCTGTGATGTGCCAGAATGCCAGTTGCCAACTGAAAATCTAATACTCATCAACAACAAAACTCGTTAATAGTTAGCTCATAAAGGGTAAAACATCATAATTAAGAATCATAACTTTTGCCTTGATCATTATGCATCATCCCGGCGTTTATTCCTCTTTGAACCACCATTTTTCCTTTCACCACTGTTTTTTCATTGCTTTTCTATTTGTTTCTTTTTCTTGTTTTCTTCTTTTTCCATTTTTTCCATTTTTCATTTTTGCTTTCCGTTCCTACATGTTTGCCTTTTCCCCAGACAATTTATATAAAAATGGAAGAAAAAGAACAACAACTTCTTTTGAATTTTTTCATTGATACTCAAAACATCGGTTACAAATGATGTTGCAGAAGAAAGAATACGTATACAAAATGCATGCCCTACAAATACATTAAAGCTCCTAGTGCTCGCGAGACGTCGTTCGGTCTTGCCGCGGGCCTATATGCTAATCCACTTTGGAGTTTATCCAGGTCGGACATTACTTGCTTTACAAAGAACTTTACTACTGATGTGAATGTTGACTGGGACATATCTTCGCACAATTGGTATTTCCTTGTGATGTAATGAGCAATGTTGACGATTCTTTCTCTGATGACCCCTTTTTCCTGAAGCATCCTACCAATCTACTTGGCACGAGCGTCTAAGGTTTGTTGGTTCTCCCTTTGTAGTTGTTGTAGCTCCAACTCTAACCAAGCCATAGCCATGTAGCAATGTTCCCTCTTTACTTCAAACTCTTTGGTTTTCTTGCTACTTTTGACTTCGGCTATAATGATTTTCTTTCTCAATCGAGCTACCTCAACCTTGTGTTCATCTTGTAATTGCTGAACCATTCTAACTCTTTCCTCAGTATTTCGGTACAACTATCTCCGAACCCCAACTAACTCCTTTTTTGCTTTATCAAGATCAAAGCTATAGTCATTCACTTTTCGCCGAAGATTTTCAATCAATTTCTTATCTCGGTCTAGGCGAACTGGTGTTTCGGCTGCGATTTTCATCTTTGCAATTTGAGCCTTTAAGATTTCATTCTCTTTTCTCAGCTGCTTCTATTCTCCCTCATCAGATGCTGCTTGTCAGCTACTCTCAAATTTGAGGTCTTGGAATTGTTTCTCTAACAAGCTGATTCTGGCTCTATACTCATCTTCTCTGGCCACCCAATCTCTGTGATCCTTAGACTGCTCGACCAATTCTTGGATGTGAGGCCTTTTCATTGGTCTATCATGCTCGACATCCCGGCGATACCATGCAGCATACCCTGGTGATACTTCTCCTTGAGCTTGGTTTCCCACACAAGTGTCTACCCTCAAGCATTGGCATTCATTCCAAATATGTCGAATCTTTATTTTCGGGAATTGTCCATTTGGACTGATTTCTATGGCTTGCAAGCTGAGTTCCCCATCTTTTGGTATAACCTGATATCTCTCAAGCTGTCGTACTACCATGTACGAAACATAAGGCTGAATGCTTTTAAAACCCATTATCAAGAAATGCGACCATTCTCTTGGCATGTACATCACCTCGTTGAGGGGTAGCCATTCGTATGGCCAATCAATTTGGCTGGCAGTCAACGATCGCAAGTATGAAATCCAAACTTTTGCTCCTTCCAGCAGCTTAACTTCTTTCATTCTCATATAAAATTCGTCAATGCACGTCTTTTTAGATGACCCATAACTCGAGAACGGAGGGTGATGACACAAATGTTCTATCAACCATATCTGGAGAATCAAATTGCATCCCTCGAAGAAGTCATGCCATGCTTTACAGGATGTGAGGGCACGGAAGATATCAGCTACAATCATCGATGCCAGTGTGCTATTATATTGCACGAGAAGAGTATTGGCAACACCGGAGACCCTTATATCAATGTTTTCATCTTTCCTGGGGGATATGACTAATCCCAGGAACGCCACTATAAAGGCAAATCGCCTCTGCTCTTCCCACTAGACTCGGTTAGATTTACTGCAGAGCTTGTTCGTAGGGTCGTTGAATCCCCCAATAGGACCATATCTGCGGTAGATGAAACTTAAAGTACAAAATCCATGAGCCAAGTCTTCATTATGGACGTTCCTGGTGATTTTCAAGGAATCGAGGAATCTGTGCACTGTTATTGCCCTCGGAGCCACTGGGTATTTAACCTTCAGGGGAACCTCACCTTTCCCAATATAATAAGCAATTTCCTCTAATGTAGGAGTGAGATCAAAATCTGAGAAGTGTAGAACATTATGCACGGGATCCCAACAAGTGACGAGAGCCCGAATAAAATCACCATGGGGTATTATGTCCATCAACCCAGTAAGATCTTTCAGATAGTGTTTAACCCAAACTTGTCCTTCTTGATCCAAATCGTTCCACCACAGTCTCAACTCCAAAAGGATTTTATTCATTAAAGTGAAGGGTTCATTTTGTATTATGCTCATCCAGCACATTTATTAAAGGCGATTTTATTCAGAAAAAAGGAAAAATATATTTCAAAGACAATTTTCATTTTTTGAAAGAATTAGCCTTTTCAGGTTATTTATTTTGAAAAGAAAAAGACATGACTTCAAAGTGGCCATTTTTGCAAAAACAGCCTTCCGGCGTCCTTTCGGAACATTCGGCAATTTCCAAAAATAGCAATCACTTTGATTATTTGAAACTAAAGCTCAATATTTTTTGGTCATTTTCTAAAAGGGTCGTTGGACCCGTCAAGGGTTGCCTACGTATCCCACCTAACGGCGAGAATCAAACATGCGTAATTCAGTCAGATTGTTATGTGACCAATTATTTCAACAATTCATCCCGCCTATTTTCAGACTTTCTTTTTTTTTAAAAATTTTTGACAGTTTTTCGCCAACATTTCAATATTTCTATTCTAGAATTTCTCTTTCTTTTGTTTTTTTTCCAGGAATTTTCCCAATCCGCATAATGATCCAGGACAAATAATGCAACATATAATATGCTCGGTCTTTAACATTTCGGGTCACCTGTCCTAGATGGACCCAACCCCTGTATTGAGTCCCCTAAGTCAGATATGATGCAAATAATCGTCCTAGACCTTGTTCAATATCCTGTTATTTCATATGGTGCTAGACCGTGTACCTGAGTGGACAACTCGGATAGAGGAGGGTGTTACGTATCGAGGACCCGCGGGGTCGTTCGGCTTTGTAACTTATCCGGCCTCTGTTTCTTATTTTTGGTATGACTTAACAGAAAGGGGAGTCTCAACCAGTAATCACATCCTTGGAGGTGAGAAGAGAAGGGTTTTCGGCACAGTTGTATATATACAATCCATGTAATATCAAAGCGGTAAACATACAGCACTTTGATCAAAGCATATAATAAAGCCAAATAACATCAAGAGCGACAATTCTATCGAGCTCGAATTCTTAAACCCTGAACCGAAGTTCTGGGTTGCTTATCCCCAGTAGAGTCGCCAGAGCTATCACGCCTCCCTTTTTACTACCTTTCATTTTACCGAAAAAGGAGAATAAGGTATACCTTGTTAATTACAATACACCCGGGAAGGGATATAATAACGAGGAAGGAGTTTTTCCAATTTAAGGACAATTGGATCGGAATTTTATTTAAAATTTCAGAGTCACCACTTGGGAAGATAATGGTGTCCCAAGTCACCGGTTAATCCCAAATTCGAGGAAGTTGACTCTGTTTTAACAGTCCGTGCAACAAGAAATCCAGATAAGGAATTCTGTTAACCTGGGAGAAGATGTTATACACTCCCGGATTCTGTGGTTTTAGCACGATCGCTCAACTATTATTTTTTAATATATTTTATTTCACTATATGCTTTTATAACATGTGCATGTTTCATTTTTAATATTTTATGACTTGCGACGTATCAAAAACGTATTTCGAGTCACACCGTAACCAGTACGCCTGTGACTTTAACACGTTTCAGCTTCGCCGAGATTTAATATTTGAGTCACATTAGATGTGCACTCATATTAAGGAAGGTATATTTGAAAATCGTGCCTAAAGCGTCTAACGGCTTATTATACTTTTAGAAAGACTGTGGAATTTACTAAACTGTCTTCCCGAATCTATAACTTATTATTATTTATATTAGGGGCCCCACTTGTTTTGTTTTTGTACTAGGCTCGTCCCGTTTATTTTTAATAGTCCAATCCTAACGAATATTATATTTTTTTATTTATTGGTTTTTCATTAGTTATTTTAACTATGTTATAATTTCATAATCATGTCCAGGCCTTATCATTTATGTTTCCAGGCCTGGACGTTCGAAGGCTCGAATTTAACAGGCCAACTTGCATATCTGGGTTTTAGAAACCCAAAGTATGCTAAAAGCATTATTCATAAGCCCAAACGTAAATCCAATTGGATCCAGGACTACGCTATTTTTTAGGCCCAAACCAAACGAAAGAAAAAGTTGAAAGCAAAGTAAAAATTCCATAACAGATATATAAATGCTCGACAATAGATAAAACTAACCAAATGAGAATCTATTTCATAAAATCGGAAGTACATACTTACAATATTAACTTTAAACTCCAATCACTTATCACTAATTGAATCTGAATCAACAAATTACTATTTTTATATGCCTTAACAGTAACGTATCACTTAACTATGCGAACATGATTATTATTGATCACTAATTATGACTCATACTCTTCTGATTATAATTATCGATTGCTAATTGAACTCAAACAACAGGCTATTTGTGTTAACTACTTCGATCAGTCATATGATACTTAACTTTGTAATTAACTACTGATTTTAGCTTACGCCATTTCCAGTTGTTGTTGAACTATTAAAATAAAGAGATAGACTAAGGATAAGTTAATTATCATGTTCTAATCCATGTTATTACTTTGGTTACTATGCGGGTTACAAAACTATTTTTAAGCTAGGTGAGTTGGTTTAACTAATTACCAGTTTTTTTAAACTAAATCTAGGTGATTACGGCTACTTATACTCTAATCTATATTCTATCTATTACATCATCATCAGTGTCACCTCAGTCTCATATGTATCAGTTATACAAATATTCCCTATTTAATTACAAAGGATCTACTTATGTGATAAAATGAGAACATATGAACATAACATAACAAATTTCTTTTGAAATCAGCTTATAACATTTATTCTTAATATCAGCTGCATTTACATGTTTGGGTAGGAATTGTGTACCTAGTTCAGCAAAGGAAGATCTATGAGTCTAAATGCAAATGAAGAAGGATAGTCAAATGATCACAGCACCAGAATCAACAGAGCAAATCACAACAGCACAATGGAATCAACAGAGTAAATCATAGCAAGCATAGTGAATATCACAGTCGAATGTAGTCTTCAAGCTCAGCAAATAAACAATCCAACAGCAAACTTGAAGAAAACCTAATAGAATCCAACAATGAAGAGTAATAGAAGATCCTAATTGAGTTTCAAAACTATGCTCGACTATACCCAGGAATTCACTCTCAATTTGTGATATTTCACTCTTAATTTCAGAAATTTTCTCTGAATTTCTAGAATCCAGCCCCTTTTCAGGCTTAGTTACAGCCTATTTATAGATGTTATTGGTGAAATTTTGAGGGGAAAATTCAAAAATCTTATTACCAATTCCCTCCCCTTAATTCTTTAATTTATTGCAGTTTAGTATCTTATTTCAGATTTGAAATACCTTCCCGCCCTTGCTGGAAGGTTCTAGGGTGGTCTTTTTGCTTCTATTAAGGCTCTATTACTATAGTACCCACACTTGCTAAGGATTTTAATAGTTAAGCCTTTTTATTGGGTTTGTTTTACCCTTTGTTTTGTGCATTATTGCAGAACTACTAAGCCTGAATGTCTAATTTATCCCTGCAGGCTCTATTAAATCTACAACTATGCCATTTTTATTCCTTTTTATACCCCTGCTACTTCTTATTAATTACCTGACCTGTTAAAGATCTAGGTATTCTGAATTTAACTGTTATTTAACTGTTGGCCATCACTTACAAGTCATTTAAGACTTGGCCAGCTTTAATTCTTAATTCCTTTCAATTTTAACCTCTTTAAAGTGGTAACCTTTTCTATTATTATTTACTTAATTGAATTGGATTTACAGGACTAGCCTGTTTCGTACTTTATTATTTGGACTTGCAGAATTAGTCACTCTATTTGTTTTGACTTAGACTTACAGAATTAGTCACTTTAGACTTAGGCTTAGAATTACAGAATTAGCCACTCCAATGTCTCAGAAGTGGCTGTATTAATCAAATAATCCTTAAGTCATTTCAATTGTAGCCAACTTAGGTTATTTTTCAATATTAGCCAATTAGATTACTTTCAATACTAACCAGTTATCTAATCATTTATCTATTACAGCTATAACCAACACCCTAAAGCACAATAAGATTGATCATAGTCTAACACATGAATTTATTACAAATACAGCCCATTTATGTCAATTTGCACACATAGCCACAATCAGAAATCACTTATCAATTAATCAAAACTCAGAAAGAAATTAGATAATGGTTGAATCTCAATTAAATGACTCATAACTTCAGATTTAAGCATAGCTAACAAATCCAACACAAAAAGGCATACTCACAACACATTCATGTATAGACTTATAAAAAACCCTAAGAGGCTCAAATATATCAGTTAAGCATAATAGATAGGATTGATGATAGGCTAATGATAGAAACCCTCAGAAGTTATCAAAGAAGATAAACAGTCGAAGCATGCTTGAACAAAAGTCATGTAGAAGATGAACAATTAGAAGATAGAAGATGAAGAGATTTTAACAATTAAACATGCAAAAATATTAACTACAACTAGCAAAGAAAGCAATTTAAACTAAGAAAAATATGCTAGAGATTGAAACACAGAAAACAGGAAGCAGGGACTTAGCGTAGCAGGATTTGTCTCCTGAGCTTCCTTTATTCATTTCTTTCTTTTTCTTTTCTTTTCTTGTTCTTTTTTCTTTTCTTTTCTTCTAGTTTCTCAGACTTTAGAGACTCGAAGTCTTTATTTTTCAGATTTTTTTCTCAAATCAATTACTTTCTTGGGTTCTTGGTGGTAAGGAAATGTTAGAAGTGTAAAAGGGTATGTTTTGGGGGTGGGTCTTATCTGGGAGTTCGCCGGAGGTAGGGTTCCGGCGAGCTTATTTTGAATATTCGAACATTTCTGGAGACATTAGAGGGAAACCATCTATGTGGGGTGAAAGATCCCCTCGTAGTGATTAGGTGGTGTTAATTTGGGAGGTTGTTTCAAAGATTGAAGGTCACCGGAAAAGATTCTAGGGGCCGGGTTTTCAAGAATGATGGATTTTTCTCGTTTTCTTAAGGTTTCAGGGGGATTTTGGGTGAAGAAGAAAGAGAACAAGAGTTTTGGGGTGTTGAGTGGCTGGAGACGGCCATTGATGCCGGTCAGTCTCCATGGGATTGATGCCGGAGATGAAGAAGAAGATGAAGGTGAAGGGCGGCTAGGGTTTTGGGAGTGAGTAAATGGCCAGTCTTTGAAGGAGACTGGGCTTATATACTCTTCTGGGGTTGGGCGATCCTAGCCCTTTGATCATTTCTTATCAACGGCCAGGATCAATTAATCCCATACGTTGTCGTTTGGATGTTATTAAATATTAATTGGCCTCCATTAGATCATCTTAAATGGATGGCCAGGATTAAATCGACAATACTGTGTCGTTTGGTTTATTTAAAGAGATTCAAAATTGTCCGTTTTATTAATCATATGGACGGCTAGGATTTAATCCTCTATAAAATTGGACCGGACAAAGTAGTCCCTTGTGCTGAGGTATTTTGTGCTTGAATTTGGCCCAATTATTGTATTTTTTTATGTATTTTGTGTATTTAATTATTTTTTTGTATTTTTATTGTTGTATTTTATTTTTCTTTTTTTATATTCCTTTCAATTATTAATTCTCTTTTATTTTCCTATTTTCTCTAATTTTTCTGGTATTTTATGATATTTTTACTATTTTTCTTTAATTTTTCGGTATATTTGTATTTTTTGTTGATTTTATTTAATTCCTTTATTTTTGTGACATTTTCTAATTAACCTATTTTTTCATTTTTTTAAAAAATTTTGAATTTCTAATTGTTTCAATCACAAGCATACACTTTATTTCAATTTAGCACATAATTGCAACTCAAAAATCTTATGTATTTTAATATTGGATTTTATTTGCGTAGGAAAAAAATCACGTGCTCACACCGGGTTCGGGGGCTCAGGCCCACAGTGGAAGGCACCGGCTATAGCACATGAAAATATGAGAATCGGGCGGAATTCTAGTTTTAAGGCCGTAAAACACCAAAAAATGTAATTTTATCATGGCGGGGTGGTGACTATGGTTCCTTAGGCTGTATTTGACATCCCGAAAAAATTTTAGGCAATCCGGGTTTGGGGGTCTGGGCCCACGCGCAGAAGGCGTGGGCTATAGCACACGAAAATTAGGAACTCGCGCGGATGTTCAGTTTTATGGCCATAAAATTCCAAAAGATATAATTTGGCCATGGAGGGGTGGTGACTATAGTTTTTCAGGTCATATTTTACATCCAGCAAAAATTTTAGGCGATCCTGGTCCGAGGACTCGGGCCCACGGCGGAAGGCGTGGGCTATAGCACACCAAAATATAGGAATTGGGCGGATTTTTAGTTTTATGGCCCTAAAATTCTAAAAGATATAATTTGGTCATGGCGAGGCGACGACTATGATTTCTTAGGTCGTATGTAATGTCTAGGAAAAATTTAATGTGATCCGGGTCCTAGGGCTCGAGCCCATGGCGGAATGCGTGGGCTATAGCACACTAAAATATGGGAAACGGACGGAATTCCAGTTTTATGACAGTAAAACGCTAAAAAATGTAATTTGGTCATGGAGGGGCAGTGATTATGGTTCATTAGTCTGTATTTGACATACCGAAAAAATTTTAGACGATCCATGTCCGGGGGTCCGGGCCCACGGCGGAAGGCGTGGGCTATAGAACACGAAAACTAAGGACTCGCGCCGATTTTTAGTTTTATGGCTGTAAAATTGCAAATATATAATTTGGTCATGGCGGGGTGGTGACTATGGTTACTTAGATCGTATTTGATGTCCAGGAAAATTTTTATGCGATCCAGTTCCGGGGGCTAGGGTCCACGGCGGAAGGCGTGGGCTATATCACACGAAAATATGGGAATCGGGCGGAATTCTAGTTTTGTGGCCGTAAAATGCCAAAAATATTATTTGGTCATGGCGGGGCGGTGACTATGGTTCTTTAGACTGTATTTGACATCCCCAAATTTTTAGGCGATTCGGGTCTGGGGTTCTAGGCCCACGACAAAAGGCATGGATAACACACGAAAATTAGGGACTCGCGTGGATTTTTAGTTTTATGGCCGTAAAATTCCAAAAGATATAATTTTGTCATGGAGGGGCGGTGACTATGGTTTCTCAGGTCGTATTTGACATCCAGAAAAAAATTTAGGCGATCCGGGTCCGGGGGCTCAGGTCCACGGTGCAAGGCATGGGCTATAGCACGGAAAAATATGAGAATCGGGCGGAATTCTAGTTTTATGGCCGTAAAATGCCAAAAATGTAATTTGGTCATGGCCGGACGGTTACTATGGTTCCTTAGACTTTATTTTACATTAAAAAAATTTTTTAGGCGATCCAGGGTACGGGGGTCCGGGACCACGGCGGAATGCATGGGCTATAGCACACGAAAATTAGGGACTCGCGCGGATTTTAAGTTTTATGGCCGTAAAATTCCAAAAGATATAATTTGGTATTGGAGGGGCAGTGACTATGGTTTCTCAGGACGTATTTGAAATCAGGAAAACTTTTTGGCGATCCGGGTCCAGGGGCTCGGGCTTACGGCGGAAGGTGTGGGCTATAGCACACGAAAATATGGGAATCGGGCGGAACTCTAGTTTTATGGCCGTAAAACAGCAAAAAAGGTAATTTGGTCATGGCGGGGCAGTGATTATGGTTCCTTAGGCTATATTTGACATCCAGAAAAAAAAATTGGCAATCCGAGTCCGGGGATCCGGGCCCATGGAGGAAGGCATAGCCTATAGCACACGAAAATTAGGGCCTCGCATTGATTTTCAGTTTTATGGCCGTTAAATGAAAAAAGATATAATTTGGTCATGGCGGGGCAGTGACTATGGTTTCTCATGCTGTATTTGACATCCAAGAAAAATTTTAGGCCATCTGGGTCCGGGAACTCGGGCCCACGGCGGAAGGCGTGGGCTATAAAAAACGAAAATATGGGAATCGGGCAAAATTCTAGTTTTATGGCCGTAAAACACCAAAATATATAATTTGTTCATGGCGGGTTGGTGACTATGGTTCCTTAGGCTTTATTTGACATCCCAAAAACTTTTTAGGCGATCCAGGTCTGGGGGTCCGGGCCCACGGTGGAAGGTATGGGCTATAGCACATGAAAATTAGGGACTCGTGCGAATTTTTAGTTTTATGGCTGTAAACTTTCAGAAGATATAATTTGGTCATGGCGAGGTGATGACTATGGTTTCTTAGGCTGTATTTGACATCCCGAAAAATTTTTAGGCAATCCGAGTCTGCAGGTCTAGGCCCACGACGGAAGGCATGAGCTATAGCACACGCAAATTAGGGACTCGCGCGGATTTTCAATTTTATGGCCATAAAACTTCAAAGGATATAATTTGGCCATGGAAGTGCGGTGACTATGATTTTTCAGGTCGTATTTGACATCCAACAAAAATTTTAGGTGATCCGGGCCCGGGGACTCGAGCCTACGACGGAAGGCGTGGGTTATAGCACACGAAAATATAGGAATCTGGCGAATTTTTAGTTTTATGGCCCTAAAATTCTAAAAGATATAATTTGGTCATGGCAAGGTGGTGGCTATGATTTCTTAGGTCGTATGTAATGTCTAGGAAAAATTTTAGGCGATCCGGGTCCTAGGGCTCGAGCCCACGCATTACACACCAAAATATGGGAATCGAGCGGAATCCCAGTTTTATGACAATAAAACGCTAAAAAATGTAAGTTGGTCATGGATGGTAGTGATTACAGTTCCTTAGTCTGTATTTGACATACCAAAAAAAATTTAGACGATCCGGGTTCGGGGGTCCGGGCCCACGGTGGAAGGCGTGGGCTATAGCACATGAAAATTAAGGACTCGCACGGATTTTAGTTTTATGGCCGTAAATTTGCAAAATATATAATTTGGTCATGGCGGGGTGGTGACTATAGTAACTTAGATCATATTTGATGCCAGGAAAACTTTTAGGAGATTCGGTTCACGGGGCTCGGGTCCACGGCGGAAGGCGTGGGCTATAGCACACGAAAATATGAGAATCGGGCGGAATTCTAATTTTGTGGCCGTAAAATACCAAAAATATAATTTGGTCATGGCGGGGCAGTGACTAAGGTTCCTTAGACTGTATTTGACATCCAAAAAAATTTTTAGGCGATCCGGGTCCGGGGTTCCAAGCCCATGACAGAAGTCATGGGCTATAGCACAAGAATATTAGGGACTCGCGCGGATTTTCACTTTTATGGCCGTAAAATCCAAAAGATATAATTTTGTCATGGAGAGGCAGTGACTATGGTTTCTCAGGTTGTATTTGACATCCATGAAAAAATTTAGGCGATCCGGGTCCGGGGGCTCGGGCCCACGGCGTAAGGCGTGGGCTATAGCACACGAGAATATGAGAATCGGGCGGAATTCTAATTTTATGACCGTAAAATGCCAAAAACGTAATTTGGTCATGGCGGGACGGTGACTATGGTTCCTCAGACTTTATTTTACAACAAAAAAAATTTTAGGTGATCCGAGTACGGGGTTTGGGACCACGGCGGAAGGCATGGGCTATATAGCACACGAAAATTAGGGACTCGCGCGGATTTTATATTTTATGACCGTAAAACTTCAAAAGATAAAATTGGTAATGGAGGGGTAGTGACTATGGTTTATCAGGTCGTATTTGACATCAGGAAAACTTTTTGGTGATCCGGGTCCAAGGGCTCGGGTCCACGGTGGAAGGCGTGGTCTATAGCAAAAAAAATATGAGAATCGGGGGAAATTCTAGTTTTATGACCGTAAAACACCCAAAAATGAATTTGGTCATGGCGGGACGGTGATTATGGTTCCTTAGGCTGTATTTGACATCCAGAAAAAAAATTTGGCAATCCGGGTCTAGGGGTCCGGGCCCACGGCGGATGGCATGGCCTATAGCACACGAAAATTAGGGTCTCACGTTGGTTTTCAGTTTTATGGTCGTAAAATTCAAAAAGATATAACATGGTGGGTCAGTGACTATGGTTTATCAGGTTGTATTTGACATCCAAGAAAAATTTTAGGCGATCTGTGTCCGGGGGCTAGGGCCCACGATGGAAGGCGTGGGCTATAGCACACGAAAATATGGGAATCGGGCGAAATTCTATTTTTATGGCCGTAAAACACCAAAAAATATAATTTGGTCATGGCGGGGCGGGACTATGGTTCCTTAGGCTTTATTTGACATCCCGGAAAAAATTTAGGCGATCCGGGTCCGGGGGTCCGGGCCCACGGCGAAAGGCATGGGCTATAGCACACGAAAATTAGGGACTCGCGCGAATTTTCAGTTTTATGGCCGTAAACTTCCAAACGATATAATTTGGTCATGGCGGGGTGGTGACTATGGTTACTTAGATCGTATTTGCGGTCCAAGAAAAATTTTAGGCTATCCGGGTCTGGAGGCTCGGGCTCACGGTGGAAGGTGTGGGCTATAGCACACGAAAATATGGGAATCTAGCGAAATTCTTGTTTATGGTCGTAAAATGCCAAAAATATAATTTGGTCATGGCGGGTGTGAGCACATGATTTTTTTCCCCAAGCAATTAATTCCAAAATAAAAATACAAAAATATTTTTTGATTGAAATTGGTTTGATTATTGTGTAGAAAATATCAATGTGTGTTAATTGTTAAAAAATAAAATAAAAGAAATTTGAAATGTAATACAAACTGAATTTAATTGGAAAATATAAAAACTGTAAGGTAATTACTTAGGGAATTTGAAAATCAAAGAAAAATATAAAATTACAAATTAAAAGAAAAATACATTAGTATAAAAATATAAGGAAAACAAGTCTAAATACAAAAAAATATAGAAAAAATAAAAAATAAAATACATAATATGAAAATACAAAGAAATACAAATAATACAGAGAAGAAATACAATTTGTAATACAAGGAAATTGGGCCAAATAATAAATTCAGTGGCAAATCAATACAATACAAAGACCAGGCCCAAAATTAAAAGACCGGTCTGCCTATACATAATCCAAACGATGTCGTATAAAAAATCAAATCCAAGCCGTTGATCAATTAATCCAACGGCCTAAACCTCAAGCCCGTTATTAATTCACACGACGTCGTTCCTATGAAACAATCAAGACCGTTCGTATCTAACGGTTGAAATTGAGAACCTTATTAATTCACACGACGTCGTGTGATAGTCATTGAATCTTGGCTGTTCATCTCAGCTAATCCAACGGCTGATAACTAATGACCTAGGTTTAGTATATATCTTCTCCTCCCCCGTTCATTTCATATCATTATACACACACTCTCAAAGAATAAACCCTAGCCGCCTCTATATTCCCCCTCCGCCTCTCACATACCACCGGAAGGGAATTTTTATAATTTAAGTGACATATTCGAAATGATATTATTTATTTATTTTTTGTTGAGAGTCGCCACTTGGGATGGTTTATTTGCTTTCCCAAGTCACCGATTTATTTTAAATCTCAAATCGAGGAAAAGTTCGATTTTCCTTTTGAAGTTTGCGAACCAGAAATTCTGAATAAGAAATTCTGTTAACCCGAGGGAAGGTGATAGGCACCCTCAAATTCTATGGTTCTTGCACGGTCGCTTAAACTATTATAATTGGTCTATTATCTGATTTCAATACATGTTTTAGCCTATGTGCATTTTTAATTTTATAACCGCTTTTATTCATTTTAAAGAAGATTTAACATCGTCTAAAATATGTCTTTGGACTGCGCCACATGAAATGCATCCGCAATCTGAAACACATTTTATTCGATATTATTAAGATTTGGATTTGGGTCACATGAATCGCATACCCGAATTTAGGAAAATAATATTATTAAAATAACGCGCTTAAAGCAACAACACATTTTTAATTTTGCGAGGACCATGAAAATTTATAAGATGGCACACCTCGATTTCTAAAGAGTTAAAATTAACTACCCATGTCGTTTCCATATAAAAATGTCACTTAGGAATCGAATTGGCATCATCTGAAAGATTAGTTATTTTATTAGCTAATTTCGACACTGCAAGGCCGTCTTCCATTGTGAAATCCCATGTTCAATCAGAATTCTAACAACCAAGCAATGACGAAAACTCAAAAGTTAAAGCAATGTAATAATTACATAGCAATGTAATAATTACATAGGAATCAGAAGGAATATGAATGTCATAATCACATATGAATGCATGTACGTTAGTTTTACAGTCCTTACCCCAATAATATAAAATTATGCATTTCAAAATTAAATCAAATCCATATGTAATTATCACATTCAATAAACACCAATGAAAATCAAATATCCCACAAACTTTATGTATTTGAGATAAATTAAAAAACTCTACCTTCTATTGCAAAATAAGTTTGATTTTTCTATCTCCTTGACATTCAACCTGATAGAAAATGTATTTTAGTTCTGCGGCTGGATGCAGCTCTCTCGCGAATTGAACCGGAGCTGCTGAACGAAAACTTCTTCGGTGACGACCTCGAGCTCAAGACTTCAACGGGATTAATGGAGGATTCTAAAGCTGCTTTGCAGCTGCGTTGTTTTTGAGATAATTTTTAGCTGGTTTTGTAGCTAATTTTCAGTTGGCTCCACAGTTGATTTTCAGTCGATTTTTGGCGTGACTTTGGGGTCTAATTGAGGGCTATTTTGAAGCTATTGAAGGACTGGTTTTAGGTCTGTTCTCCATCCGTTTTTTCAGTTGAGTTTGGAACTTATTTTCAGCAGGAGTTTGGGGTGGTTAATGGCTGATTTTGGGGTGATTTATTGTAAAATTTGGTTTGTTTTCTCCAGGTGTTAGGATTTTGGTTCTTTTTCTAATGGAAATGGGGCTTGTCTTCTTTAAAAGGAAGACATGGAAATGGTCACGTAGTGAGAATCGAACCAGCGTAGTTCGGGTCGATTGGCCAAAATCAAAACAATTTACTTTCTACATTTTTTTTCAAATATTTTCTCTTTTTTTTCTATTTTTATATTTTTTTTTCAAAAATCCGGCAACATTTCGGTACTATTTGGGTATTAGGTTTTTTCACAATAAATGGTTATACTTCTTTAATCCTAACATTGATATTTTTTATTTTTTCACTCATGATATACAAATCAGTCAACATGTGAAGTCGAGCAAATAAATACAAGTAGCACATAATATGCATCAGGATGGTCTTTTAATTCGGGTCACCTGTCCTAGACGGACTCAATCCCTGTGTTGAGTCCACTAAGTCAGAATGCACGTGATGCAAATAAATGCACTACTAGGAGTTCGACATGATTTTATTGTTCGTTTAGGTTTAAATCCTGGGTTTATTGGTCTAGACCTGGCTTACCCGAGCGGACAACTCAGGCCGAGGGAGAGGCAGCGTACCGGGTATACAGAAGGTCGCCCGGCTTTGCAACTTATCCAAACCTCGTTCTAAATTTGGGAAAAGACTCTAACAGAAGAGAAGCTACACAAAGTGCACCCTTCTCCATGATGTAGAAGACTCAGAAAGAGGGAGGGATTCACGTCAATTTATATACAATTCAACAAATATTAAAGCGGTAAAACATTTAGCACGTAAAGCATGGAACATGTATCAAAATCAAATAAAGCCAAATACAACAATTTAACTGAGCTCGAATTCTTGAACCCTGAACTGAAATTCTGGATTTTTTATCCCCAGCAGAGTCGCCAGAGCCGTCACACCTCCTTTTTACGTAAGCTTTATCGGCTTCTACTACACCCCAGGAAGAGATATAGTAATAAAGGAGTTTTTACATTTTAAGGACAATCGAAACGGGATTCGGTTTTTATTTAAGAATCAGAGTCGCCACTTGGGAGATTTATGGTGTTTGTCACACCTCCTCTTTCCATTTACCCGAAGGTATGTGCCACTAATTACTACTACACCCCGAGAAGAGATATAATAATAATAGGGAAAATGTTTTTTCAATTAAAGGACATTCAGATCATGATTTATTTATTAATTTTTCAGAGTTGGGAAAATAATGGTGTCCCAAGTTACCGGTTTAATCCCAAACCGAGGAAATTATGACTTTGTTTAACAGTCCGCGAAATCAGAAATGCAGATAAGGAATTCTGTTAACCCGAGAGAAGGTGTTAGGCACTCCCGGATTTTGTAGTTCTAGCACGGTCGCTCAACTGCCGTATTTGATTTTATTCTGATTTCCTTATATGCTTCAATTTTTATGTATTATTAATGTCCCGCTTTGTCATTTTTAAGAATTGCGACGTCACGAAAATGCATTTCGAGTCACACCTCACCAGTACGCCTGTGATTTTAATGCATTTCATCTTCACCGGGATTTGAGATTTGGTCACATAAATGTGCACCCGTATTAGGAATGTAATATTATTAATCGCACCAAGAATGTATACATCTTTATTAACTTTGGGAATGACCGTGAAATTCGCTAAACGGTCCTTCCGAGTCTAGAATTTTATATTGAAATTTTGTTTGGGGGCCCCGTGTGTTTTCATTTTTTGTAATGAGGCTCATCCCTTATTTTTTAAAGTCCAATCCTATTCATGCACTATATTTTCTATTTTTGTTTTTTCTTCTTCCTAATACATAACTATTTTTTGTATTAATTTTCAGACTTATTGATATGGAAGTCCAGACCATTATTTATTTTTGGGCCTGGATTTCAGACTGCTTAGTAGTCCATAATCAGAATATAAATGGGCCTCTGGAGCCCGACGTGTACCTCTGTTCCTGATCTAAGGCATGAGTGCCACATTAATTCGATCCAGGCCTGGTCCCTATTAAGGCCCGGATCATTCACATTTAAAGAATAATAAGGACTAATTATCATTTTTAAACAGTACTTATGAGTGTAACAGTTAACAAATTAAACATCAAATTGCACTTAGTCACTACTGATTTCAGTATTTAACAACCAATTAAACATTTTAACATAGTAATTTGTATCAGTGTTATTATTCTATATGGCAGATCCTGATATTCAAGTAGTTATCATGATACTAGTTTGCAGGATTATTTTGTCACTTAATTTTAATTAAAGAAAAACAGTGTTCTAATTTAGCTAAGCATGGTTGAGCTACTGAAAATCACAAAGTCTAAAGCGAAGTTTTAGATAACTCATATTTAATAGAAATAAATGGTAATACAATTTGAACTTCATAAACCATTTATACCTTTGAATTAAATGGTTCTGATTCAACATTCGATTAACGAAATAGCTAAGTACCGATATATAAGTCTAATTTTGGAAAATACTTATATATCTAAGTGTATTAGCTGTGTATTAGCCTGTTTTAGTTTTAGAATTAGGTGATAGCTATATCTAAATTACTAAATTAAGTTTAACTACAGAATTAGCTACTTCTACTCTAATCTAGATTGAATTCATATTTTTATTTCATTATTACAACCCATTCCTAAATGAATTATAACAAATCTAAGTTTATAACTACAAATATAAGAAAACAGATACAGCTTCAGCAAAAGTCAGTTTGATATTTCGTTCCTTTATCACATTTTCAATTAAACCTTCGAGAGACAGTCGTTTACCTGATCAAATGAAAGGGAATTGATAAGTTCTATGGGATGAAGGAGAAGAGAGATCAGCAATAGCAGCAACAGAGTATCAACAGCGAACATAAGCAAGTATTAACACATCAATCTTCCAAACTCAGTAGACAATCAGCAATTAACTCGAGAAATAATAGAAATCCAAGATAAGTTGAGATTAATACAGCAGAGGAACAACCAGCACGGATTCTAGGAGTGATGCTCGAATTGAAAGCTAATTTCGAATTTCTAAAGCTAGAAATCCCAAGAGTTGAATCCCCGGAATATAGGCTTATATGTGAATTTCTGAACTCCAAAATTCAGAACCCCTTTTTCAGGCTTGTAACAGCCTATTTATAGAGTAAATTTGGGGGGGGGGGGGGATTTTGAATTAATTATTTCAATTTCCCTCCCCCACTCTTTTCAATTAAATACATTAAGGCGTAGCAAAATTGTAATGGAATGCACTTGAACCCCTGCTAGAAGGTTCTAGGTTGTTCCTTTTTGTTCTATTGGGCAGGTTTTACCTAGCTGCCCTCACTTGCTAAGATTTATTACATAATTACCTTTTAGCTATGCTTAGTCTGCCCTTTATTATTCGAGTATTTTCAGAAAAGCCAAGCACTAAAGTCATTTATATTCCCATAGGCTCTAAGTAATCTACAGAAATACCATTTGCCTTTCCCCTTTTACTCTTTACATTTAGTCATATTTACCCGACCTATATTAGGTCTGTCAAGACTTGGGTAATTGACTGTATTTAACATATAGCCCCCTAGGACTTGTTTTAAAAATTAACCAATCTCAGACTATAGAACCTTTTCAATATTAACCACTTTTACCAAGATAGCCACTCACTAAAAGTCATACTGTGTTGCAAACATAAGCACAAAGGCATTTACACATGTAACCTAAATACACATAACCACTCAGATGTTCAGAAGAAACTAACATACAAATCATATTGCAAATATAGCCATATTCATGTTGTCTTTGTCAAGTAGCCCTAATTACGACTTAACTTTCAAATTAATCAGAACGTAGAGAGACAAGTTGATAATGGTTGAATTCCAACTAATTAAAACCCTAGTCGAGATAGGATCTTTTGAACAATCACACGAAAATAGCTAATAACGCATGATTTACAGGTAGCTAATATCAGAACTTAAGAACACTTAGACGATTTTAGGCATACATGAAATAAGCTTCAGGTCTAATATGAACAAGTATGAACAAGATATAGAACATAGATAGACTCAGGTTTTTTAACATGCATAGAAATATATTCAAGTTCTAAACAGATAAGCACATAAAAAAGACTAAACAGAACATGTTCAGGGTACTTAGCTTTAGGGATTTTCTTTCTTTTTCCTTTTCTTTCTTTCTTTTCTGCTTTCATTCTTCTTTCTTTTTTTTTTTTTATTTTCTTGATTTTTTCAGTGTCTCAGAGACTCGTGGTATCCTAAGTGTTAGATCTCCCAAACAGGCCTCTTGCAAGTTTGATTTGAGTAGGAGAGGGGTGTTTGGGGACTTAGGGTAAGGTTTTGAAGGATTCTTGTTTTAGGTGCTAGCCGAAGTAGGGTTCTGGCGAGACTTTTTCTAATATTCGAGAGGTTGGGGTAATATTCGAGGTATATGGTTATAATAGGGTGATAGATCGTCTCAAGATGGTCATATGGTGTTAAAAAGGGGTCTGGTTCATACATTGGTGGTCGTCGGCTAGGGTTTTGGCGACCAGAATTTCAATAATAGAGACTGGTAGGTTTTTTGGGTAGGTTTAATGGAGTATTGGGGTGTTTAAAGGTGGAGAGGAGTGTTTGGGGGTTGTCCTGAGCTGGGGAAGATGATTGGAGACTGACCACCGGTAGGGTTCCGGTAGTCTCCATGAGAAGGGGGGGGGGAGAAGAAGTGGGTCTCGTGGCGGCTAGGGTTTGTATAATGAAATGGAGTGTATGTATACTGAGGATTGAACGGGGTGTTTGATATATACTAATTATACATTATTGATCATTAGCCGTTGGATTGGCTGAGATGAACGACCAGGATCATTTGGCCCTTAAAATGATACCATTTAGTTTAATGAGGTCTCATATTAGGTCCGTTGGATTAAATGACTGAACGGTTGAGATTGATTGCATTAGGCGACGTCGTTTGGTTAAGTGATACCCTAGCCTCGTCCGTTTGATTAACTGTGTGTAAAGACCCGACCGGTCGTTTTAGAAAATCACGCCCCAATCCCTAATTTAACTGTTCCCTAAGTTCATTTCTGCTATTGTGGTTTGCCGGGAGAGTCGGTTCTGAAATTTGGAGCATTTTGGGACACTTAGTCCCTAAATGAGAACTTTTAAGCTAGAAAATGGCCCGTAGCCGGAACAGTGTTAAGACGATCTCGGAACGGAAATCCGATGGTTCCATTAGCTCCGTTAGGTGATTTCGGGGTTGGGAGCGCATTCGGAATGTATTTTGGAGGTCCGTAGCTCAATTAGGCTTGAAATGCCGAAGTTTGAAATTTTGGCGAATCCGAACGTTAGGTGAGATTTTGATCCGGGGGTCGGAATGGAATTCCGACAATTTCTGTAGCTTCGTTATGTGATTTTGGATATGTCCGCAAATTTTCAGGTCATTCGGACGTCATTTGGTCGGGTTTTTGATTGAATGTTAGTTTCGAAAGTTTTGAAGAAACTTAGGCTTGAATCCGTGTGTAATTGGTGATTTTGATGTTTAGGATGGTGTTTTTATGATTGGAACAAGTTCATATCATGTTTTGGAGTATGTTGGTGGTTTTCGTTGGGGTCCCGGGGGCCTCGGGACGATTTCGGATGCCTAACGGGTCATTTTTGAAAGTTTTTGGACTGCTGTTCTGGTATCTGGTATTGTTCTTCGCGTTCGCGAGGGTCCTATCGCGTTCGCGAAGAAGAATTTGGCCTCTAAGACTTTGTTCTTCGCGTTCGCGATGAAGGCATCGCGTTCGCGAAGAAGGATTTTCCATCAGAGACTTTGTTCTTCGCGTTCGCGAACAGTGCCTCGCGTTCGCGAAGAAGGATTTTCTGTCGCACAGGTCCTACTTCGGAAGCTCATATCTTTTTATCTACAAGGAATTTTGAGGTGATTCAAAAAGGAAAGTTGTAGATCTTGGAATCTCGTTTTCAGAAATATATTGAAATAGTCATGTGGAGTTGTGTGTAAAAAGTTATGACCATTGCAATAGAGGCTGTCCGAGCAAGTTGGAAAAATGAATTTCTGGGAGTTTGTTCTTCGCGAACGCGAGAGAAGGACCGCGAACGCGAAGAACAAATGCCTGGGCAGCAGAATAAAGTTCAAACTTCGTCCCACTTGCCATTTTTGACGGTTTGGAGCTCGGGTAAGGCGATTTTTCGGGAGATTTTTGGAGAAATCAAAAGGGTAAGTACTCTTAACTCAATTTTGGTTGTATAGCTCGAATCTATTGCAAGTTTTAGTCTTTAATTTGAGAATTTTTGTTAAAAATGGTAGAAAACCCTCTTGGATAGAATCAAGGATTTGTGGGCCATTTGTGGTCTGATTTGGGTGTTCTTGGTATGGTTAGACTCGTGTTAAGATAAGGAATCCGAAAATGTAACTTTCGTAATTTTTTGAGAAGCGTACCGAAAGTCGGGTTTTGGTAACTTTGTGGTTTGGGTGTAATTCGATTGTTTTGATTGGATAATGCCCAATTGGCCTATTTTGATGTGATTCTATTGATTTTTATCAGATATTACACCTGTGGAGGCCGACATTCGCGGCAAGAGAGTTATTTCTTAGCGGTTTTGTACCGAAATTGAGGTAAGTGGCTTGTCTAACCTCGTGTGGGGGACTTTCACCCCTAGGATATTATTGTGATACTTTAAATGCCTTGTACGCGAGGTGACGGGCGTGTACATGCGGCTGGTTGTTGAACACATACTTTACTCAAAATGTTCAATGAGTGATATTCCTGTTTTTAGTTGTTAAATTCGATATTCCTACCCGGTAGTAGTTAGAAAAGCATGATTAGATAGAATCTAATTGTCTAGTTGCTTAATTGACTTACTTGAGTTTTCTTGGTAATCGCTGGCGCTGTTCATCGGCGAAGTTATCATTAAGCATATTATACTTCTCTCTGTGTATTCCTTTACTTGATGTGGTTATGGACTACGGGTTCGATTCCCGAGATCCCGAGCTTATTGAAATATGGACTACGGGTTCGATTCCCGAGATCCTGAGCTTATTGAAATATGGACTACGGGTTCGATTCCCGAGATCCTGAGCTTATTGAAATATGGACTAGGGGTTCGATTCCCGAGATCCTAAGATTATTGAAATATGGACTACGGGTTCGATTCCCGAGATCCTTAGCTTATTGAAATATGGACTATGGGTTCGATTCCCGAGATCCTGAGATTATTAAAATGTGGACTACGAGTTCGATTCCCGAGATCCTGAGATTATTGAAATGTGGACTATGGGTTCGATTCCCGAGATCCTGAGATTATTGAAATGTGGACTACGGGTTCGATTCCCGAGATCCCGAGATTATTGAAATGAGGACTACGGGTTCGATTCCCGAGATCCTGAGATTATTAAAATGAGGACTACGGGTTCGATTCCCGGAGATCCTGAGTTATTGAGATATTATTGAGACATGGGTTGCGGGTTCGATTCCCGGAGACCCAGAGGTACTGAGAATGGGACTGTGGGTTCAATTCCCACAGATCCCGGATTTGTTTATTTGAGTTGGTTATTTGTTGTTAGCTTAATTGTAGACAGATGCAGTAATCATCATAATGTTGTTATTTCGGAAATTATTATCATTTAAACTGTTTATTTTGTTATCATCATTATATTATTGTTTTCTCAGTAGGGCCCTGACCTACCTCGTCACTACTCCATCGAGGTTAGGCTTGGCACTTACCGAGTACCGCCGTGGTGTACTCATGCTACTCTTCTGCACACTTTTGTTGTGCAGATCCAGGTACATCAGAGCAAGCTCGTGCTAGGTGATTTCCGCAGCTTTTCTGGAGACCTCGAGGTATGATCTGCTACGTCCGCAGATCCGGAGGCTTTCCTTCTATTCTAGTAGTACTAGTTGACATTTTTCTTTATTTCGTTGTTAGATACTCTTTACACATAGAGCCACAGTTGTATTTTCTCTTTTAGTCTATGTTACCGTGGGGTTCCGGATCTTGGTAGTGTTTTATTCATTGTGTGATGGATGTATGTGCCAAGCGGCACGGATTACATATCTTTTATGCTATTTTTCCGTTGTTTCTTATTTAAGTATTTATAACTTGTATATTCCGCAACGTGTTAGGCTTACCTAGTCCTGGGGACTGGGTGCCATCACGACATGTTCACAATTGGTGAACTAGGGTCGTGACAATATGTCAAAGGTACCATACGCAAATGTTGTTGGTAGCTTGATGTATGTAATGGTCTGCACGAGACCTGACATTTCACAAGCCGTTGGAGTTATTAGCAGATATATGCACAATTTGGGAAAGGAGCATTGGCAAGCTGTGAAGTGGATTCTGCGGTATATTCATAATATTGTAGATGTCGGGTTAGTTTTTGTGCAGAAGGGCAATCAGTCTGTAGTTGGATATTGTGACTCAGATTTTGAGAGTGATCTAGACAAACGAAGATCAACTACTTGTTATGTGTTTACTTTTGCAAAGGCACCAATTAGTTGGAAGTCTACTTTGCAGTCAACAGTTGCTTTGTCTACAACAGAGGCAGAGTACAGCACTACGAGAGACCCTGGCTCGGTTCATGAGTATGTATACCACTTTAGCCCAGGCAGGGACTGCTTCCTCTTGTTGCGGCTACATCTCGGGCCGGGGGAGGGGCCCGGACTCCCGCGGCCGTTACACCGGAGCAGCGTGTGCCAGTGGGACAGGTTCCGGATGTTTTGGTTATGCCTCCTGCTGCCCCAGCACAGGCCCGGAGGTGGGCCAACTGCCTTCGAGGACGAGCAGCGTAGATTGGAGAGGTTCAAGAAATATGACCCTCCGGTGTTTAGTGGTTTGGCTTCAGATGATGCATTGGGTTTTCTGGAGGAGTGTCATCGTATTCTTCGTACTATGTGGATTGTGGAGACCAGCGGGGTTTCCTTCACTGCTTTCAGTTTTGTGGGGCCGCTTATGATTGGTGGCGCACGTATGAGTTGGATAGTCCATAAGAGTCTACTTCATTGACCTGGACGCAGTTTTCAGATCTGTTTTTAAGGGAGTTTGTTCCACAGAGCCTTAGGGATTCTTGGCGCTCGGAGTTTGAGTGGTTGCGACAGGGCTCCATGTCAGTATCGGAGTATGCTATCAGTTTCACCCGCCTAGCCAGGCATGCACCGGCTTTGGTAGCCACGGTTCGGGAGCGAGTGCGGAGATTTATTGAGGGCCTTGTTCCGCCTATCCGATCCAGCATGGCCAGAGAACTTGAGACAGATATATCTTATCAGCAGGCAGTTAGCATTGCCAAGAGGATCGAGAGTATGCTCCCTAGAGAGCGGAGAGAGAGAGAGAGGCCAAGAGGTCTCGTGAGTCGGGCCATTTCTCCGGTGCCCGCACTTCATCAGCCGGTCGTTTTGGCAGGGGTTATTCCGGTCGACCAGTTCACTCGGCATTGCCCGCAGCCGGTAGTACCCCAGGTCTTCCAGCACCTCAGGAGCCTTATTATGCTCCCCCAGTTTCCAGTGCACCTCCTGCGCGGGGTCCTTCCAGGGGTCAGACTAGTGGGGGTGAGGCCGGTCAGTCACAGCCACCGCGTCCTCTTAAAGCTTGTTTTAAGTGCGGGGATACTCGCCACCTGGTTAAGGAGTGCCCCGGGCGCAGGAGAGGAGCCCCTCATCAGTCATCACAGCATCCGCGTGGTTCTCAGGGCCAGCAGGCTATCATTCCAGCCCCAGCTGCCACTCCACCTGCCCAGCCAGCCAGGGGCGGGGGTCAGGGTGCCAGAGGCCGCCCTCGAGAGGGGGGACATGCCAGATTCTATGCTATTCCTGATTGCGCTGCGGCTGTTGCATCTGATTCTGTTATCACAGTTATTATTCTGGTTAGTCACAGGGAGGTATCGGTTCTATTCGACCCCGGTTCCACTTTTTCATATGTGTCTTCTTACTTTGCTTCTCATCCGGGTGTGCCTCGGGATTCTTTGAGTGCCCCCATTTATGTTTCCACTCCGGTGGGTGATTCTTTGGTAGTGGACCGCGTATATCGGTCGTGTTTGGTTACCATTTGTGATTTTGAGACCAGAGCGGATCTATTGTTGCTCGGGATGGTCGATTTTGATATTATTCTGGGCATGGACTGGTTGTCGCCCCATTATGCTATTCTTGATTGTCACGCCAAGACCGTGACGCCGGCTATGCCAGGTATTCCACGTATTGAGTGGAGTGGTACTCTAGATCACACCCCTAGCCGTGTTATTTCTTTTCTCAGAGCTCAGCGTATGGTTGAGAAGGGGTGTGCTGCTTATCTAGCCTATGTGCGGGATGTCAGTATTGACACTCCCTCTATTGATTCCGTTCATGTGGTACGTGACTTTGCTGATGTATTTCCAGCTGATCTCCCGGGCATGCCGCCCGACAGAGATATTGACTTTGCTATTGACTTGTTGCCGGGCACTCAACCCATTTCTATTCCACCGTACCGTATGGCTCCTCCCGAGTTGAAGGAGTTGAAGGATCAATTACAGGAGTTATTGGGCAAGGGTTTTATTCGACCCAGTGTTTCGCCTTGGGGTGCTCCTGTATTATTTGTGAAGAAAAAGGATGGTTCTATGCGTATGTGTATTGACTATCGTCAGCTGAACAAGGTTACAATGAAGAACCGGTATCCTTTGCCCCGTATTGATGATTTATTTGACCAGTTACAGGGTGCACATGTGTTTTCTAAGATTGATTTGCGCTCCGGGTATCACCAGCTGAAGATTCGGGAGCCAGATATCCCGAAGACTGCCTTCAGGACCCGGTATGGTCACTATGAGTTCCTCGTGATGTCTTTTGGGTTGACTAATGCCCCAGCAGCCTTTATGCATTTGATGCACAGTGTGTTCAGGCCTTATCTGTGCTCGTTCGTGATTGTCTTCATTGATGATATTCTAGTATATTCCGGAGCCGGGAAGAGCACGAGCAGCATTTGAGGATAGTGCTTCAGATTCTGAGGGAGAAGCAGCTTTATGCCAAGTTCTCTAAATGTGAATTTTGGTTGAGTTCGGTGGCATTTTTGGGCCACGTGGTGTCGAGTGATGGTATTCGAGTAGATCCGAGGAAGGTGGAGGCCGTGCAGAGTTGGCCCAGACCCTCCTCCGCTACTGAGATTCGCAGTTTCCTCGGTTTGGCGGGCTATTACCGTCGTTTCGTAGAGGGGTTCTCTTCGATTGCAGCACCTATGACTAGATTGACCCAAAAGGGTGCCCCTTTTCAGTGGACAGACGAGTGTGAGGCGAGCTTTCAAAAGCTCAAGACAGCTTTGACTTCGGCCCCTATATTGATGTTGCCTACAGGTACGGGGTCCTATACCGTATATTGTGATGCCTCACGAGTTGGACTCGGTGCGGTATTGATGCGGGACGGTAGGGTGATTGCCTACGCGTCGAGACAGCTGAAGGTGCATGAGAAGAATTACCATGTTCATGATTTGGAGCTAGCCTGCCATTGTTCACGCCTTGAAGATTTGGCGTCATTATTTATATGGGGTTCCTTCTGAGATCTACACTGATCACCGGAGCTTGCAGCACTTACTTAAGCAGAAGGACCTGAATATGCGTCAGAGGAGATGGTTGGAACTACTGAAGGACTATGATATTACTATTCTCTATCATCCGGGCAAGGCTAATGTGGTTGCCGATGCCTTGAGTCATCGGGCAGAGAGTTTGGGGAGTTTGGCGTATCTACCAGCTTCAGAGAGGCCTATGGCGATGGATGTTCAGGCTTTAGCCAGGCAGTTTGTTAGATTGGATCTTTCGGAGCCCAGCCGGATTCTGGCATGTGTGATTTCTCGGTCTTCTCTATTTGACCGCATCAGGGAGCGTCAGTTCGACGACCCTCATTTGTTTGTCCTTCAGGATAGAGTTCGGCGTAGTGATGCTCGAGATGTTACCATCGGGGACGATGGAGTTATGAGGATGCAGGGGCGCATCTGTGTGCCCAATGTAGATGATCTTCGAGAGCTGATTCTAGCAGAGGCCCATAGCTCGCGGTATTCCATCCATCCGGGAGCCGCGAAGATGTATCATGACTTGAAACAGCATTACTGGTGGAGGCGGATGAAGAGGGATATAGTTGATTATATTTCCAGATGCCTCAACTGCCAACAGGTGAAGTATGAGCATCAGCGTCCGGGTGGATTGATGCAACAGATCGAGATTCCAGAGTGGAAATGGGAGCGCATTACCATGGACTTTGTATCTGGACTTCCACGGACTGTTAGGAGGTTTGATTCCATTTGGGTTATTGTGGATCGGCTGACCAAGTCCGCCCATTTTATACCGGTGAACACTACATATTCATCGGAGCGATTGGCGGAGATCTATATCAGAGAGATAGTTCGGCTGCATGGTATTCCAGTTTGCATCATTTCAGACAGAGGCACTCAGGTTCACTTCACGGTTCTGGAGAGCTGTACAGCAGGAGTTAGGTACTCGGGTGGAGCTGAGCACAGCATTTCACCCCCAGACTGATGGGCAGTCCGAGCGCACTATTCGGATTTTGGAGGATATGCTCCGTGCGTGCGTGATTGAGTTTGGAGGTTCATGGGATCACTTCTTGCCACCGGCGGAGTTTGCTTATAACAACAACTACCAGTCCAGTATTCAGATGGCACCGTATGAGGCCCTATATGGTAGGAGGTGCAGGTCTCCCGTGGGTTGGTTTGAGCCGGGCGAGGCCAGGTTGCTAGGTACTGATATGGTTCGGGAGGCTATGGACAAGGTCAAGGTGATTCAGGACAGACTTCGTGCAGCCCAGTCTAGACAGAAGAGTTATGCGGATAAGAAGGTTCGCGACGTGGCTTTTATGGTTGGCGAGCGGGTTCTACTTTGAGTCTCGCCCATGAAGGGCGTTATGAGGTTTGGGAAGAAAGAAAAGCTGAGCCCTAGATTTATTGGCCCTTTTGAGATTTTGAGGCGTGTTGGGGAGGTTGCTTATGAGTTGGCCTTACCTCCCGGCCTAGCCGGAGTTCACCCCGTATTTCATGTCTCCATGCTCCGGAGATACCATGGTGACCCGTCGCATGTGTTGGATTTCACATCCGTTCAGCTAGACAAGGATCTGTCTTATGTTGAGGAGCCAGTAGCCATTCTAGACAGGCAAGTCAGAAAGCTAAGGTCAAAGAACATCGCTTCGGTAAAGGTTCAGTGGCGGGGCCAGCCGGTCGAGGAGGTGACTTGGGAGACCGAACAGGATATGCGCAGCCAGTACCCTCATCTTTTCACTACTCCAGGTATGTTTTCTATGCTCGTTCGAGGACGAACGAATCTTTAAGTGTGGGAAGATGTAACGACCCGACCGGTCGTTTTAGAAAATCACGCCCCAATCCCTAATTTAACTGTTCCCCTAAGTTCATTTCTGCTATTGTGGTTTGCCGGGAGAGTCGGTTCTGAAATTTGGAGCATTTTGGGACACTTAGTCCCTAAATGAGAACTTTTAAGCTAGAAAATGGCCTGTAGCCGGAACAGTGTTAAGACGATCTCAGAACGGAAATCTGATGGTTCCATTAGCTCCGTTAGGTGATTTCGGGGTTGGGAGCACATTCGGAATGTATTTTGGAGGTTCGTAGCTCAATTAGGCTTGAAATGCCGAAGTTTGAAATTTTGGCGAATCCGAACGTTAGGTGAGATTTTGATCCGGGGGTCGGAATGGAATTCCGACAATTTCTGTAGCTTCGTTATGTGATTTTGGATATGTCCGCAAATTTTCAGGTCATTCGGACGTCGTTTGGTCGGGTTTTTGATTGAATGTTAGTTTCGAAAGTTTTGAAGAAACTTAGGCTTGAATCCGTGTGTAATTGGTGATTTTGATGTTTAGGATGGTGTTTTTATGATTGGAACAAGTTCGTATCATGTTTTGGAGTATGTTGGTGGTTTTCGTTGGGGTCCCGGGGGCCTCGGGACGATTTCGGATGCCTAACGGGTCATTTTTGTAAGTTTTTGGACTGCTGTTCTGGTATCTGGTATTGTTCTTCGCGTTCGCGAGGGTCCTATCGCGTTCGCGAAGAAGAATTTGGCCTCTAAGACTTTGTTCTTCGCGTTCGCGATGAAGGCATCGCGTTCGCGAAGAAGGATTTTCCATCAGGGACTTTGTTCTTCGCGTTCGCGAAGAGTCCCTCGCGTTCGCGAAGAAGGATTTTCTGTCGCACAGGTCCTACTTCGGAAGCTCATATCTTTTTATCTACAAGGAATTTTGAGGTGATTCAAAAACGAAAGTTGTAGCTCTTTGAATCTAGTTTTCAGAAATATATTATAACAGTCATGTGGAGTTTTGTGTAAAAAGTTATGACTATTGCAATAGAGGCTGTCCGAGCAAGTTGGAAAAATGAATTTCTGGGAGTTTGTTCTTCGCGAACGCGAGAGAAGGACCGCGAACGCGAAGAACAAATGCCTGGGCAGCAGAATAAAGTTCAAACTTCATCCCATTTGCCATTTTTGACGATTTGGAGCTCGGGTAAGGCGATTTTTCGGGAGATTTTTGGAGAAATCAAAAGGGTAAGTACTCTTAACTCAATTTTGGTTGTATAGCTCGAATCTATTGCAAGTTTTAGTCTTTAATTTGAGAATTTTTGTTAAAAATGGTAGAAAACCCTCTTGGATAGAATCAAGGATTTGATGGGCCATTTGTGGTCCGATTTGGGTGTTCTTGGTATGGTTAGACTCGTGTTGAGATAAGGAATCCGAAAATGTAACTTTCGTAATTTTTTGAGAAGCGTACCGAAAGTCGGGTTTTGGAAACTTTGTGGTTTGGGTGTAATTCGATTGTTTTGATTGGGTAATGCCCAATTGGCCTATTTTGATGTGATTCTATTGATTTTTATCAGATATTACACATGTGGAGGCCGACATTCGCGGCAAGAGAGTTATTTCTTAGCGGTTTTGTACCGGAATTGAGGTAAGTGGCTTGTCTAACCTCGTGTGGGGGACTTTCACCCCTAGGATATTATTGTGATACTTTAAATGCCTTGTACGCGAGGTGACGGGCGTGTACATGCGCTGGTTGTTGAACACATACTTTACTCAAAATGTTCAATGAGTGATATTCCTGTCCTTAGTTGTTAAATTCGATATTCCTACCCGGTAGTAGTTAGAAAAGCATGATTAGATAGAATCTAATTGTCTAGTTGCTTAATTGACTTACTTGAGTTTTTTTGGTAATCGCTGGCGCTGTTCATCGGCGAAGTTATCATTAAGCATATTATACTTCTCTCTGTGTATTCCTTTACTTGCTGTGGTTATGGACTACGGGTTCGATTCCCGAGATCCTGAGCTTATTGAAATATGGACTACGGGTTCGATTCCCGAGATCCTAAGCTTATTGAAATATGGACTACGGGTTCGATTCCCGAGATCCTGAGCTTATTGAAATATGGACTACGGGTTCGATTCCCGAGATCCTGAGATTATTGAAATATGGACTACGGGTTCGATTCCCGAGATCCTTAGCTTATTGAAATATGGACTACGGGTTCGATTCCCGAGATCCTGAGATTATTGAAATGTGGACTACGGGTTCGATTCCCGAGATCCTGAGATTATTGAAATGTGGACTACGGGTTCGATTCCCGAGATCCCGAGATTATTGAAATGAGGACTACGGGTTCGATTCCCGAGATCCTGAGATTATTAAAATGAGGACTACGGGTTCGATTCCCGAGATCCTGAGTTATTGAGATATTATTGAGACATGGGCTGTGGGTTCGATTCCCGGAGACCCAGAGGTACTGAGAATGGGACTGTGGGTTCAATTCCCACAGATCCTGGATTTGTTTATTTGAGTTGGTTATTTGTTGTTAGCTTAATTGTAGACAGTTGCAGTAATCATCATAATGTTGTTATTTCGGAAATTATTATCATTTAAACTGTTTATTTTGTTATCATCATTATATTATTGTTTTCTCAGTAGGGCCCTGACCTTCCTCGTCACTACTCCATCGAGGTTAGGCTTGGCACTTACTGAGTACCGCTGTGGTGTACTCATGCTACTCTTCTGCACACTTTTGTTGTGCAGATCCAGGTACATCAGAGCAGGCTCGTGCTAGGTGATTTTCGCAGCTTTTCTGGAGACCTCGAGGTATGATCTGCTACGTCCGCGGATCCGGAGGCTTTCCTTCTATTCTAGTAGTACTAGTTGACATTTTTCTTCATTTCGTTGTTAGATACTCTTTACACATAGAGCCACAGTTGTATTTTCTCTTTTAGTCTGTGTTACCGTGGGGTTCCGGATCTTGGTAGTGTTTTATTCATTGTGTGATGGATGTATGTGCCAAGCGGCACGGATTACATATCTTTTATGCTATTTTTCCACTATTTCTTATTTAAGTATTTATAACTTGTATATTCCGCAACGTGTTAGGCTTACCTAGTCCTGGGGACTAGGTGCCATCACGACATGTTCATAATTGGTGAACTAGGGTCGTGACAGTGTGATGGACGATTGTGATTAATTCTCTTAACGTCATCGTTTTACTAATAAAGGCGCCGCCTTACTTGGTCCGTTGGTCAATTGTATCAACGGCCCAAATCATTTGATACTAATGACATCGTTTGGTCTATTTGATACTAATGACATCGTTTGGTCTTTATAGGAGACTGGGCAAGACCGTCTGGTTATTTGGGCCTGTTTTGTGGGGTATTGTGTTTGGGCTTAGTATATCATATGTATTTGGCCCAATTCAATATTCTATATTGTATTTGTTATTTTTGAATTGTATTTATTTTAATTTCTTGTATTTTCCTTTGTATTTTATGCTTATTTTCCCTTGTATTTATTTAATACTGATGTATTTTCTTTTATTTTCCAATTTCTTGTATTTTTTCCTTGATTTTCCGAATTTTTGTATTTTTGCTTGATTTTTTAATTTCCTAGTATTTACTCTATAATTTTTGTGATATTTTTTTTAATTAATTTCCTTTTTGTATTTTCATTTCAAATTTATTTTTTAGCAATTAAAAATAAACACTGGTATTTTGTACATACAATCAAAACAATTGCAATCAAAAATCATTTTGTATATTTTTATTTTGGAATTTAATTGCTTGGGGCAAAAATCACGTGCTCACAACTGCCCCTCTTTGCTCGGGAACACGAAGAGTTTCAGTGCAAAGACAAGTGAGCAGTAATGAGGGATTTTTGCCCACTCGCATATTCCGTATGAAGCATTTTTGAAAAGTTTTTTACTACACCCTGCTTCAGAGGTTGCCTACATATCCTGGGCTATACAGGAATCAGGTCAGTGTAGTTCGGGAATGTATTGTGGTTTGAAACAACCAGGGAAGCTGTGATTTTACTGATGTTGCTGTTGTTATTGTTGTTACTGCTGACTGGCTCCTTATTACACCATGGTAAGAAAAATAAAGAAGCTAGCCTAAGCTATGGTCTATGAATTACAAAAATCCTATCTATATCTTGCGTCTTGTATTGCCTTGATTGTTCATCTTGCATCTTGTTCTTTATTTGCATATTCCATTCTTTGATAAATCTTTTGCTTGTAACTTGCTTCAAACGTATTGCTTCATCCCGCTTGTTTGACTTCAACAATTTATTTCTCTGTTCTCCGGGTTGGTACGTGTATATCACAACAACAAAGAAAACTTTTTCCTCTGTCCCAGTATGGGGCTTTAAATCTATTATGATGTTACTTGTTAAAAATAAAAAAAAATTATTTTGCAGAAAGTGTTCCATTGTTATACAGGTGGGCGCTTGATGCAGAAAATTAAAAATGTAGAAAAGTATTCCCTTGTTATCCAGGTGGGCGCCTGATGCAAAAATTAAAATGCAGAAAAGTATTCCCTTGTTATCTAGGTAGGCGCCTGATGCAGAAATTAAAAATGCAGAAAAATATTCCCTTGTTATCTAGGTGGCCGCCTGAGCAAAAATTAAAAATGCAGAAAATATCTCTTGTTATCCAGGTGGGCGCCGATGCAGAAATTAAAAGTGCAGAAAAGAATTCTCTTGTTATCCAGGTGGACGCCTGATGCATAAATTAAAAATGCGTAAAATATTCCCTTAGTTTGATAACTGGTGTAACTTTGAAAAATAAAAGGTAATACCTCCCTCGTTGTTCGGGTAGATTCTTGATTATTGATTCTTCCATCGTGGATTCTTCCTTTATTGCTGCTTCCTCTTGATTGTTTCTCCCACATTGGTCACATTCACTTTAAAGTGATTAGTAAGAATTTGAATCTTTTGTCCCTGTCTTAATCAGTGAACAATTTCATTAGTTATAAAATGATGGTTAGCAAGTGGCATTCTTGTTGGCCTTGCTTCCACCGTCTGCTTCATCTTGCTTTGTATTGCTTTGTACTGCTTTGCCATTCTTTCTTGATCGTACTTCCAATTCTTCCTTATAATCCCCTTTTGTTTTTCTCTTTTGTTTCTTTTCTCTTTTATTCCTTTTGGCTATGTGATCGCCTTGTGTGATTTTATTTTCTCCTATCCTTTGAAGGACCCAGTATTATTGTGCCATCAAACATGAGAAGCTGGTAGTTAACTTTCAACTAGCAACTGGTTTTGAACAAATAAAATAAAATGCAATGACCTGAATTTAGGATAGGGATATTTTGAAGAAAAAGACAGAACTTATCTAGGTAGGAAGGCTGATTCCTTTGACCATGCCATGCATTTGAAAATCCGACCCAGTCTGTCCAATCAAATCGTTGCTGACTTAATTTCTCCTTTCATCGACCCAAACCTTACTTGTCTTGCCATTTCTATTTCATCAGGTCATTCCTCACTTTCGCTTTATGGTGCCCGTGAGGGTATTCACCAATAAGACTCTCTCATTTTTATTTTCTCTCAACTCACATTCGCCTTATGGTGCCCGTGAGGGTATTCACCAATAAGACTCTCTCATATATTTTTTTTATTTTTTCTGTCTCCAAACTCCCGGGTAATGTCCGTGATGTGTTTCTCTTTATATCCGTTGCATTGTCATTTTCTTGAAATTAATCAAAAGGTCTTCCTTTGGACCGTAATGTGGCTTTTGGATTGGTTTAGAAAGAAGGGTATAAAGGCTCAAATTTAAAATGTGGGGTCAAAATAATTACAACTCTCGGAATCATAAAAACATAACTACTGCCCCAGTTTCAATTTTGGGGAAACTTGGATTTTATTTCTGTCGTGACTGAACCTCATTGAGGCTGCCTACGTATCCTTTCGGGATCAAGGCAGACGTAGTTCATACCCTAAGGTTTCTCGTCATTTGAATTTTTCCCGATTTTCTTCTTTTGTATATATATTATTTATTTTTCTTTTCCTTTTTTTCTATTTTTTTTCCTTCTTTTTTTTTTCATCATTCAGTTTTTTCATTCTGCTTTTTTTTTCTTTTCTTTTCATTTCATCATTCATTTCGACTTCATCATTGATTCTGAGAGAGGGGTATGAAAGAATAATATAATAAGGAATAATATAATAAGGCTCGAAAGGGGTACCAATGGGTAAAGTGTTTGGATAGAGAAATAAAATGCCTTCATCATTTCAATCTGGCAAATACAATTGTAAACATGAAAGAAATCATACATAATATCTCTTGACTGTATCAGAGTTGATGGCAGTCTCTACACATTTCCCTTCCACATCTATTAGATATAAAGCTCCATTGGACAATACTGGGGATACCATAAATGACCCTTGCCTATTAGGTGCAAACTTTCCTTTTGCTTCGGCCCAGTGTGGTAAAATATGTCTTAACACCAATTGTCCAACTTTGAATTTTCGTGGACGTACTTTCTTGTTATATACTCTGGCCATCCTCCGTTGGTACTGCTGCTAATATTTTCTCGTCAATCAGGCTCAATTGCTCTAATTGGGCCTTTACCCATTCATCATCATCAATTTCACCCTCATCTATAATCCGGAGAGAAGGTATTTCAATTTCTGTAGGTATTACTGCTCCTATTCCGTACACTAATGAGTAAGGGGTTGCACCAATTGAAGTACACACAGTAGTACGATAACCCATTAGAGCAAATGGTAATTTTTCATGCCACTGTCTCGACTCTTCCACCATTTTTCGAAGAATCTTCTTAATATTCTTATTTGTAGCTTCAACTGCTCCATTTGCTTTAAGCCGATAAGGTGTAGAATTATGGTGCAAAATTTTAAACTTTTGACATGCCTCTGCCATGAGATGACTGTTAAGATTGGCTCCATTATCCGTGATAATCACCTTGGGAATTCTAAAGCGGCAAATGATATTTGTATGTATGAAATCCACTACTGCTTTAAATTTCTTCGCCTCCACCCATTTAGTGAAATAATCAATAGCTACCAGGATGAACTTGTGCCCGTTAGATGCTGCGGGTTCTATCGGACCGATGACATCCATGCCCCAGGCGACAAAAGGCCATGGTGCTGACATTGTATGCAACTCGTATGGCGGGGAATGAATCAAGTCCCCGTGTATCTGGCATTGATGGCATTTCCACACATATATAATGCAATCTCGCTCCATAGTGAGCCAATAATATCCAGCCCTTAGTATTTTCTTGGCCAAAACATATCCACTCATATGAGGTCCACAAGTTCCTGCATGTATTTCAGCCATGATTGTAGTGGCCTGCTATGCATCTATGCATCTCGGTAAACCCAAATCCGGGGTTCTCTTGTATACAATCCCTCCTCTAAAGAAAAATCCATTTGCTAGTCGCCTTATAGCCCTTTTTTGATCTCCCGTGACTTGCGCTGGGTACACCCCCATCCTCAAATATTCTTTAATATCATGAAACCATGGTTCACCATCAAGTTTCCCTTCTACCGTGAAACAATAAGAATTTTGATCATGAACTTGTATTTGCAATGGATCTATATAAGCTTTGTCCGGATGGTGCAACATGGACGACAATGTGGCCAGGGCATCTACAACTTCATTATGCATTCTTAGGATATGCGTGAATTATATTGACTGAAACCTTTGAGATAGTTCATGTAGACACTGTCGGTATGGTATAAGCTTCAAATCCCTTGTCTCTCATTCTCCTTGAATTTGATGTATCAAGATATCCGAGTCACCCATGACCAAAATCTCTTGAACACCCATGTCTATTGCCATTCTTAATCCCAATATACATGTTTCATACTCGGCCATGTTATTAGTACAGAAAAAGCGAAGCTGAGCGGCAACAGGATAATGCTAACCCATTTCTGAGATGAGCACTACTCCAATTCTGACTCCTTTGCTATTGACAGCCCCATCAAAGTATAATTTCCAGCCCGGATTTTTGTCATGTTCTAATTCTTCAATATTCATTGTCTTCTCATCAGGAAAATATGTCTTCAGCGGTTCATACTCATCATCAACTGGATTTTCTGCCAAATGATCAATGACTGATTGTGCCTTCATTGCAGTGCGGGTTACATAAACAATCTATAAGTAAAATTTGCCATTTAGCGAGCCTTTCTGTGGGCATAGGCTTCTGGAAGATGTACTTCAGTGGATCCAAACGGGATATAAGATAAGTGGTATAAGCTAACAAGTAATGTTTCAATTTCTGTGCAACCCATGTTAAAGCACAACATGTCCTTTCTAGCTAAGTGTATTTTACCTCGTTAGATGTAAATTTCTTACTTAGATGGTATATTGCTTGCTCTTTCTTCCCCGTTTCATCATGCTGCCCCAGTACAAGCCAAAAGAATTATCCAATACGGTCGAATAAAGGACAAGGGCCTTCCAGGTTCTGGAGGAACCAACACAGGAGGATTGGCCAGATATTCCTTGATTTTGTCAAATGCATCTTGACATTCCTCAGTCCAATTCACCGCAACATCTTTCTTTAATAATTAGAAATTGGGCTCACAGGTTGATGAGCTGAGCAATAAATCTGCTAATATAATTCAACCTACCCAACAAACTCATCACCTCTTTCTTGCTCTTTAGCGGGGGCAAGTTCTGGATTGCCTTTATCTTTGATGGGTCTAGTTCAATACCACGCCGGCTTACCACGAACCCTAATAACTTTCCTGATGGTACTCCAAAAGCACATTTTGCTGGATTGAGCTTGAGATTGTATCTCCGAAGCCTCTGGAAGAACTTTCTCAAGTCTTTGACATGATCGCACTGCTTTTGGATTTAATAGTAACATAATCCACATACACTTAAATCTCTCGATGTATCATGTCATGAAACATAGTGTTAATTGCTCTCATATATGTAGCTCCATCATTCTTTAACCCAAACGGCATTACTCTATAGCAATATGTTCCCCAAGGTGTGATAACGGCCGTCTTTTCTGCATCCTCTTCATCCATCAAGATCTGATGATAACCCGCATAACAATCCACAAAATAACCAATCTCATGTTTGGTACAATTGTCAATAAATATGTGGATGTTTGGCAATGGAAAATCATCCCTTGGACTGGCTTTATTGAGGTCTTGATAATCAACACACACTCCGGTTTTTCCATTTTGAACTTTCTTAAATTTTGCTTAACAGGACGGCATTCTGGATAAGTAGGTAACTTATGTACCACCAAGTCAGTACTGAACTCGGGCATGTCATTATAAGACCAAGCAAATATATCTTTGTACTCATGTAATAACCTGATCAAGTCTTCTCTGAGTGAAGCCTCTAAATGCACACTAATCTTTGTTTCCCGAATATTCTCCTCATTTCCCAAATTAACAGACTCTATCTCATTTAAGTTTGGTTTGGGGTTTTCCTAATAATGGCTCAGATCCTTACTAATTTCCTCCAAAACTTCCTCATCCTCATATTCCACTTCATTATCATTTTCAATTTTTTTATAACTATCTGATTATTAAGAATGGACCGGGAATCCTTCGTGTATGACACATCATTGAAATCAACAAAAAGTGGAATGTACAAGAAAATAAAATAAAATAAAATAAGGCTATAAAAATATAGGAATAAATAAATTGCATTTCATTAAACTTTGAAAAGTAACAAGGTTTGGATACATTCGACTAGACGGAACATAGGATTACAATTTTAGAAACAAGACAGATTTAGGAATGGAACATTAAAAGCTAACTACCACAACTCCCTCCTGATTAGAAGAGGAGTAGCTTCCCAGTTATTTAGCCTGATCTGGGGTCCAACAAATTGAACATCCATCTTGCTTGTTCCCTCAGCTGCCTCTATCATATATACGCCTTCAACAAACCTCTCAAACCTTGCTAATAGCACTTTATGACCCGGCATGACAGTCGCTAGACGTCTTTGTGTACCAGGCTTGACGAAGGAGTAGGACAGTTTTGGGATAGGTTTGGGGAGGGTCCACCCTTTCTTTTTCAATCTTTTGGCTCTGTATATCGGCGATGGTTGGCTTGAAACCTAGGTCTAAAGTATTAGTGCTACCAGGAAGATGAACTAGTTGTGTTATACCTTGCAAAGCAACTCCTAGACCTCTTCCCGGAGAGAACCCGTTCTTTATCATTTCCTTGGCAACCATGACCGTTGCAGGGGTTACTTTGGGTACTGGGATGTTTTCTCCTTCGAATATCTTGTTCACAGTCATAGTGTGTATCACTTGGTACACCCAAGGACCTTTGTCTCCTTCGACTTCTTCGAATTGTGTGATGGCATTACAAATATTATCCTCACCATGCACTACTATCTCTTGCTGATCCCATTCAAACTTCACCATTTGATGTAGTGAAGAAGGCACTGCTTTCACAGCGTGGATCCATGGACGTCCTAACAGGAGGTTATAAGACACAGCAACATCCAACACTTGAAACTCCATGGTGAATTCCACCGGTCCGATGGTGAGTTCTAGTATGATATCTCCAACGGTGTTTTTTCCACCTCCGTCAAACCCCCTCACACATGCTATTTCTGTGGATACTTTCGTGATCAATCTTCAGTTTTCCCATACTAGACAAAGGACAAATATTAGCACTCGACCCATTATCGACCAAGACACGAGTCACCACTGACTCCTCACACTTCACTGTAAGGTATAACGCCTTATTGTGCTCTGTCCCTTCTAGTGGTAGTTCGTTGTCTGAGAATGTTATCCTATTTCCTAAAAAAATTTATTTGTAATCTTCTCCAAATGACACACCGTGATCTTTTCCGGTAGATGAGCTTCATTTAGGATCTTCATTAACGCCCTTCGGTGTTCATCGGAATGAATCAGCAGAGATAGCAAAGATATTTGAGCTGGTGTCTTCATCAATTTCTCAAATATGGAGTAATCTTGAGCTTTCATTTTCTTTAGGAACTCCTCAGCTTCTTCCTTGGTTACTGCTTTCTTCACATGGGCCAGATTTTCTTTCATAACTTTCGCCTTCCTCAAATCGTCAGGAGCAAATCATCGCCCAGACCGGGTCAAACCATGAGATTCACAGATTTTCCCTTTGACTTCTTTCCCTTTCTACATGACAATTACCTTATCATAGTTCAAGGTACAACTTTGATGTTCACAATCAGCATCTGAACGACCGGCTTGATAACAACTGGTTCTATGTGTGCCCCTTTCATAGTCAATATAGGCTTCACCCCAGGCGCTATCACTTTTACAAGTTCAGGTTCAATTACCACTACCGGCTGACTGGCAGGTGGATCGACTGACACTTTTTCGCTCCCGACTTTCTCCTCTGTCTTGCTATTTGCTTTGATTGTCATCACAGTATGAGAGGGTTTTTTGCAGCTTTCTCCTTGTACTAGCTCTATCATATGTGTTTCATGGTGCATCGGCAAAGGATTTTGCATTATGTTGGGAGTCTCAGGTGCTTGCACCTTAATTATTCTAGAGTCAACGAGCTCTTGTATCATAGATTTTAGGTGCCAACATATCTCCGCGTCATGTCCCGGTGCCCCAGAACAATATTCACAATGGATGGATTGATCTAAGTTTCTCGGTGGAGTGTTGGGAATTTTAGGCTCAATAGGATTCAGCATCCCCAATTGTCTTAATCGTTGAAAGAGGCTGGTATATGATTCTCCCAGAGGAGTGAATTTTTTCTTTCTCTGAGCCCTGTCGCTTTTGACTTCAGGGTCGGGGCGGAAACTGATTCGGTTAGGATTTCTGTAGGTTTTTGGGTGGTGGGTAGGTATTTTGGGCATGGTAGACATTCTGAGGAGCTGGGGCTTGCCATGAAGGATGAGGTAGTGGGTAAGATTGGGCATGCTGAACAGAAAACTGAGGACCAGTCGGAGGATAATAATGTTGAGGTGGGTTATACGGTGTTGGTGGGTATGGTTGATATGGGCGAGGCTGATGATGATATGGGTTGGGGCCCCGGGACCAAGACCTTCCCTCTATAACTGCCACTTCTTCTTTCTTTTTCTTCCCAATTGATCATCCCGTCCCCGTCTAAATTGCTTGATTTGGAGCCTTAATGGCTGAACAACTCATGATCTTATTCCTTTTCAAACCTTCTTCCACAAAACTCCCCATCTTCACTACCTCATTAAAGGTCTTTCCAATTGTACACACCAGATGCCCGTAGTATGTCGGCTCCAAAGCTTGTAAGAAACAATATACCATTTCTCCTTCTTTCATTGGTGGATCCACACGGACCGCCTATTCTCTCCACCTAAAACCATACTCCCGAAAACTCTCTCCGGGCTTCTTTTCCATTTTGGTTAGTGACAATCTATCCAGGATGATTTCCATATTATATTGAAAATGGTTCGCAAATGATTGAGCCAAATCGTCCCAAATGAACCATCGAGTATGATCTTGACGGGTGTACCATTCCAATGCTTAGTCGCTGAGGCTTTGAATGAAATAAACCATAAGCAGTTTATCCTTTCCCCCAGCTCCACGCATTTTGATGCAATATCCTCTCAGATGGTCCACTAGATCACCATGGCCATCATACATGTCAAATTTCGGCAATTTAAACCCAGCGGGTAGTTGTACCTTGGGGAACAAACACAAGTCCTTGTATGCAACACTAACTTGACCTCCTAGACCCTGCATATTACGAAACGACTGCTCAAGGATCTTTATTTTCCTGGCCACCTTCTCTTGTTCAGGGTTTCTAGCAGGTTTCTCCTCCTCCGTCATATTGATAAGTGGGGTGTAAGAATCATGTTATTTGAAGGTGGGTTCTAGAGGGTAGTAATAATTATCCTGGATATCAAATACAGGCTTGCTAGAGGATTTGTGTAAAGTGGCTGGTGGTGGTGCCACATACACTGGAGCGGCCTGGGTTGTGGTGGTGGAGCTTGTTTATGAAGTGAGGGTGGTACTTATGATGCAGTGGTGTAATAGTGTAGGTATGTAGGGTACGTAGAAGATTAGTTCATGGCGGGTGGATCTTGGTTCGGGATTGATGGAGGAATATATGTGGGGTTGGCTGGGTAAGTAGGTAAGGGTTATCCCCTCGACCAAGCCTGATACATTTTCGACATCTGTTGTTTAAGCTTATAAATTCACATCTACTACTTTCTCCTCTTGCACGGGATCCATGATTGTCGACTCAATTTCTTGGGTCACTGCTTTTGTCATCCTTTTAGAATGAGTGTTGTAGTTGTCATGTGCCAGAATGCTAGTTGCTAACTTGTTAATAGTTAGATCATAATAGATGAACATCACAAGTTTTAAAAAACACAACTTTTGCCTAGCAATTATGCGTCATCCCGACATTATTGTTTTTTTTTGACCCGCTAATTTCTTTTTCAGCTTTTCTTTTTCTTTTATTTTGTTTCTACCCATCTTTTTTCATTGTTTCCTTTTTTCTCTCTTCTTTTTCTTTTTTTTTTCTTTTCTTTTGGTTTTTCAGTCCTATATGTTTGCCTATCACACAAGCAATTGCATGTAAGGAAAAATAATGACAACTTTTGGATTTTCAATTTCATTAATATTCAAACATTGATTACAAAAGATGATATTGTACTACAATCTTCTAGATGCAAAATACAGAAAAATGCATGCCCTATGAATACATTAAAGCTCCTAGCGCCCGCGAGACATCGTTCAGTCTTACCGCGGGCCTATATACTAATACCTTTTGGAGTTTGTCCAGGTCGGTCATCACTTGTTTCACAAAGATCATTGTTGCTGCGATAAATGTAGACTGGGTCATATCCTCGTACAGTTCGCATTTCCGAGTAATGTAGTGAGCATTGTTGACAATTCTATCCCTGATGATCCCTTTCTCTTGAAGTAACCTCCCAATCTGTTCGGCACGAGCATCCAAGTTTTGCTGGCTCTTCTTTTGAAGTTGTTGTAGCTCCAATTCTAACCGGGTCATGGCCATGTAGCAACGCTCTCTCTCTATGTCAAATTCTTTTATTTGTTTGCTACTTTTGACTTCGGCCGTGACAATCTGCTTCCTTAGCCGAGCAACTTCAACGTTATGTTCATCATTTAACTGTTGGATCATCCGAGCCCTTTCTTTGGCATTCCTGACCAATTGTTTCCGAACCCCAATTAATTCTTTCTCAGATTTATCTAGATCAAAGCTATAATCGTTCACCTTGCACCGTAAAATTAGCTTTTCATCTCGGGTAAGTCGAACTAGGGTTTCGGTTGCTGCTCTCATTTTCACAATCTGAGCCTTCAATGTTTCATTTTCTTTCATCAGTTGTTTCTTTTCACCCTCATTGGCTGCTGCTTGTAGGCTGCTTTCGAATTTGAGGTCCTAAAATTGTTTCTCCAACATGCTGATTTTGGCTCGATATTCATTCTCCTTGGCCAGCCAATCCCATTGTTCCTTTGATAGCTCGACGAATTCTTGAATATGACGTCTCTTCATCGGTCTCTCATGCTCAAGATCTATACGATACCATGCATAATACCCCGGTGACACTTCACCTCTTGCCCGATCTTTCACACAAGTGTCCGCTCTCAGGCATTGGCACCCATTCCATATTTACCGAAGTTTTTCTTCCGGAAATTGCCCATCGGGACTGATCTCTATTGCTTGAAGGCTGAGGTCTCCATCTTTCGGTACAATTTGATATCTTCCGAGTTGTCGTAGTACTCGGTATGGCGCATAAGGTTGGATACTCTTGAGACCCATTAAAAGAAAATACGATCATTCTGCTGGCATATATATGACTTCATTGCTGGGCAACCATCCGTATGCCCTTTTTATCTAGCTAGCAGTAAGTGATCGAAAATATGTGATCCAACCTTTTGACCCTTCTGGAAAATTGGCCTCTTTTTTCCACATGTAGAATTCTTCGATACAAGTCTTTTCAGACGATCCATAGCTTAAAAACTGAGGGTGGTGGCATAAATGCTCTATCATCCACATCTGAATAGTAGATTGCACCCCTCGAAGAAATCTTCTTCCGCTTTATAGACTGTAAGAGCACGGAAGATATCGGCCACTATCATTGGTGCTAAAGTAATGTTGTCCTGTGTAAGGAGAGTACTGGAAATCTTGGCAACACTGATGTCCATGTTCCCGTATTTCCTTGGAAATATTATTAACCCCAAAAAGGCTACCATGAAGGTAAAACGCCTGTGTTCCTCCCATTTAGCCTAGTTTGCTTTGCTGCAGAGTTTGTTCGTCGGAACATTGAATCCTCCAACGTGGTCATATCTGCGGTATATAAAGTTCATGGTGCAAAACTCGTGGACCAAATCTTCATTGTGAACATTTCTAGCTATTTTCAAGGAGTTGAGGAATCTATGCATAGTGATGGTGTAACGACCCGACCGGTCGTTTTAGAAAATTACGCCCCAATCCCTAATTTAACCATTTCCCTAAGTACATTTCTGCTATTGTGGTTTGCCCGGAGAGTCGGCCCTGAAATTTGAAGTATTTTGGGACACTTAGTCCCTAAATGAGAGCTTTAAAGATAGAAAATGGTCCGTAATCGGAACAGTGTTAAGACGATCTCGGAACGGAAATCCGATGGTTCCATTAGCTCCGTTGGGTGATTTCGGGGTTGGGAGCGCGTTCGGAATGTATTTTGGAGGTCCTTAGCTCAATTAGGCTTGAAATGCCGAAGGTTGAAATTTTGGCGAATCCGAACGATAGGTGAGATTTTGATCCGGGGTCGGAATGGAATTCCGACAATTTCCTGTAGCTTCGTTATGTAAATTTGGATATGTCCGCAAATTTTCAGGTCATTTGGACGTCGTTTGGTCGGGTTTTAGATCGAATGTGCAATTCGGAAAGTTTGAAGAAATTTAGGCTTGAATTCGATGTGAATTTATGGGTTTTGATGTTGTTAGACGTGTTTTTATGATTTGAACGAGTTCATATCGTGTTTTGGAGTATGTTGGTTGTTTTCGTTGGGGTCCCGGGAGCCCCGGGATGAATTCGGGGGTCCAAACGGACCAATTTGTGCCAAAAGGCACTGCTGTTCTGCTGCAATAACTGCAGAACAATTTTGCTCTCCGCGATCGCGGAGATGGCCATGCGATCGTGTAAGGGAGAAATCCTGAGCTCTGCGATCGCGAAGTAAAGCCTGCGATCGCGTAAGTCTAGAGGTTGAACCAGTGCGATCGCGTGAGGGAGTATGCGATCGCGTAGGGTATTGGTCGGAAACAGTGCGATCGCGTGAGGGAGTATGCGATCGCGTGGGGTAGTTTGGGGAGCCGGACGAGTTTGTTCTTCGCGATCGCGTTAGTACGTTTGCGATCGCGTAGGGTTGCTGAGTTGTTCACTGCGATCGCGTCCAGGGTCACGCGATCGCGTAGAGGGAAAATTAGGCCGCCCATATTTTGTGCATCGCGATCGCGAGCCCAGTGCTGCGATCGCGTAGAGTAAAATGGCCTGGCAGTGACTTTAAGTCCAGAACATTTCAGTCACGGCCTAACACACCAAAACCGCCATTGTTGAGCTCCAAGAGAGGATTTTGAAGGGGAAACACTGGGTTATCATCGGGAAATCATCGGGGGTAAGTTTCTTGACCTTAATTCGTTGGTTTATCATGAAATCCGTGATTATTTCACTTAAATTGGAAGATTAAAGGTGGGTTTGAGCCCTATGCCTAAATGTTAGAAAATCTCTAATTTGAGTGGGCAAATGGAGTCCGATTTTGGTAAATTTTATATGCCTAGACTCGTATTGAGATAAGGAACCCGAATATATAATTTTTGTGATTTTTCGATAAGCGTACCGAAAGTCGAGTTTTGGCAACTTGTGGGTTTTGGTGCATTTTGAGTTATTTTGATTGGGTAATGACCAATTGGCATATTTTGATGTGATTCTATTGATTTTTATCAGATACTACACTTGTGGAGGCCGACATTCGCGGCAAGAGGGTTATTTCTTAGCGATTTTGTACCGGAATTGAGGTAAGTGGCTTGTCTAACCTCGTGTGGGGGACTTTCACCCCTAGGATATTATTGTGATATTTTAAATGCCTTGTACGCGAGGTGACGGGCGTGTACATGCGCTGGTTGTTGAACACATGCTTTACTTAAAATGTTCAATGAGTGATATTCCTGTTTTTAGCTGTTAAATTCGATATTCCTACCCGGTGGTAGTTAGAAGAGCATGATTAGATAGTGTTTAACTGTCTAGTTACCTAATTGTCTTACTTGAGTTTTCTTGGTAATCGCTGGCGCTGTCTATCGGCGAAGTTATAGTTAACCATATTATACTTCTCTCTGTGTATTCCTTTTACTTGTATTAAAATATGGACTACGGGTTCAATTCCCGAGATCCCGAGATTATTGAAATATGGACTACGGGTTTAATTCCCGAGATCCCGAGATTATTGAAATATGGACTATAGGTTCAATTCCCGAGATCCCGAGATTATTGAAATATGGACTATGGGTTCAATTCCCGAGATCCCGAGATTATTGAAATATGGACTACGGTTTCGATTCCCGAGATCCCGAGTTATTGGTAGGGACTACGGGTTCGATTCTCGAGATCCCTGAGTTATTGGTAGGGACTGCGGGTTCAATTCCCGGAGATCCTGAGTTATTGGTAGGGACTGCGGGTTCAATTCCCGGAGATCCTGAGTTATTGGTAGGGACTGTGGGTTCAATTCCCGGAGATCCTGAGTTATTGATTGAGTTTGTTACTTGTTGTTATTTAATTGTAGACGATTGCAGTAATCACTTTATTGTTGTTATTTCGGAATTATTATCATTTAAACTGCTTAATATTGTTAATATCATAATGTTATTGTTTCTCTCAGTAGGGCCCTGACCTTCCTCGTCACTACTCCATCGAGGTTATGCTTGGCACTTACCGAGTACCGTCGTGGTGTACTCATGCTACTCTTCTGCACACTTTTGTTGTGGAGATCCAGGTACATCAGGAAAAGCTCATATCAGGTGATTCAGCAGCGTTTTGGGAGACCTCGAGGTATGATCTGCTACATCCGCGGATCCGGAGGCCTTCCTTCTATTCTAGTGCTAGTAGATGTTTTTCCTTCATTCCGTTGTTAGATACTCCTTTTACATAGAGCTACAATTGTATGATCTCTTTTAGTTTGTGTTACCGTGGGATTCCGGATCTTGGTAGTGTTTTATTCATGGTGTTGACGGATGTATGTGCCAAGTGGCACGGATTACATATCTTTTACCCTATTTTTCTGCTGTTTTCTTATTTAAGTGTTCATAGCTTGTATATTCCGCAACGTGTTAGGCTTACCTAGTCGTGGGACTGGGTGCCATCACGACATGTTCACGATTGGTGAACTAGGGTCGTGACAAGTTGGTATCAGAGCTCTAGGTTCGTAGGAGTCACGGGACACGGACCGGTTACTTAGATTCTCGCTGATCGGTACAGAGAGTCTGTACTTATCTACGAGGGGCTATGTAACTGTTTAGGAAACTCTTCAATTCTTTGAATTCTTTATCGTGCGCCATTTATTCAGTTGGAGCCTATGTCATATGTTCTTTTGCATCCACTCGTGTATTGAAATTTCGCGTTCGGTATCAAGTATGCGCCGACGGTTCGTGATGCTGCAGAGAGATCTCAAGGGAGTCAAGAATTTACTCAACCATTGTTACCGCGTGTCATCCATATCGATAATGCAAGAGAATTGAGAGATCTTCAATTGTGCACATGGGGGTGCACTAGGTTCTGACATTCGATTGATAAGTACGGTCTTAAGAAGGTTTACTTAACTGCCTAATCGTCACAGCAATGGTAGAATCACAAGGTAGATGTAGATCGAAAGATGGTTGGTGGTAATAAAGACTATATGGTTCATATGAGATATCTATTTAGCGAAGGATTTCAGCCAGCAGAGATACTGGGGGGATATGAGTTTAACTGTCTTAAGAAGGACACTGTGCCAAACGAATGTCTTGGACTGTCTTATGATGAAGACGTACAAATGATAAAGGCTATTGTCATGGATTAGCAAGATGTATCTTAAGGCTTCGTGCCAAGTGAAAGGATTTCACTATCAACGATCAAATTATGGGTCATGTGTCATATCAGATTTGGCCGACGATGTATTTAGGTACTATTCAAAAAGTTCTTGAAAACTTGCGGATGGGCAAGAGTTGAGGCTCGTATGGCATAATGCTGGGACTTTAGATGTTGTGTCCCTAATAAATTCTACCTTTCATTATAAGCAGGGAAGATTTCGGTGAAGGCTACATGGTGCTTCGTAGGTGTGAGAATCACAGTATGTCTTATGCTGTCGCGGTAAATAATGCTCGATGCATGGAGCGAGAAGATGTTTGGTTGTATTGGGATGAGGTCATACCCCATGGTGTTAGAATGCTAATATAGCACAGGTGGTTATATTCGTTGGATCAAGTGAGTTGCAGCTGAATAATAGTAAATGACTTGAGAGAATGGTTCTAATGTGTTCGAGAGTCGTGTAATAGTGGCTTTGGGCTAAATGGGAGAGTCCCACCGCTTAAGATTGGGTCGCATGGTTAATTACTTGTGTGAATTCTGGATACTAGCGTATTATTGTGTTATTGCAGCCATGGAAAAGGGCCATGAGTGGTAATTTGAGTATATAAATTGTTGAATGCATGTTATGGTTAGCCTTACTGGCTCATGTTCAAACTTGAGGGAAAATTTATGATTTATGCCTCGTATAGGTGCAAGCTTCGCGGGAAGTGATTCCGCTGGGTGCTTTATCGAGAGGGTATTCATATGTTATAAAGAAATTCAGTAGAGTTGGTTGCGTACTGGGGCAAGTTAGAACCGGATGGTTCTCGATAGCGGTCCTAGTGAATTCAAGAGGTAAAGTGTGGTGCCTGATAATTTTGAATCATATAAGTACAGTTGAGGCTCAAGCCTTTAAAGAAACTTAGGAAGAAAGTACAAAAACAATCTATGATGTTGTGACTTGTGGTGTAGCATTTGAGAGGCGTGAAATGGTCGTCGTTCTTGAGATAGCATGGCCTCATGATTTCAGGTCATTCGGGGTGAGTGTGGCTGATATAAGTTAGGTATTGAAGGGAGATATTTACATTATAGGGCAATCCAGCATAAACTGGAAGAAAGTAGACTGATTAGCCAAAGTTGAGTTGGCATATTGGTGCCAATGATCGGTTCATGTAACGTGATCGAAATATGCATGTGATTTGTGGCGGTGCATTTGAGGCTTGTCGGCCGCAGTGTTTGATGGTATTCTGAAGTATTCTTCTGTTAGGGCCTGTTATGAGTAGGCATATCTCGGAAAGGGTTATGGTGGCTTGGACCACTACTTAGAGATTGGCATATACAACGGTAATGAGAACTCGCTTGTGTGTTGCTATAGTTCTCCTGAAGTGAGTTAAATGGGAAGTATTAGCCTATCGCCAGTTCTAGAGCTATGATGGAAATTGTGTGTATCGTATATCGGCACGTGGGGTGCAGTGAGTAGCATGAAATTTGAAGTAAGGACCAAGGTCACAGTTTGGTCAATAAATGTGATATAAAGAGCTCGGATGAGCAGGAAAGGAGTTTCAGTGTTTTGAGTAAGATGGGTATTAACATCGGTATCATTTGAGGTCGGTGTCCTGTGAGAAAGGCTTTGCATCCCGGTTAGGGACTCCTGATCGCTTTTCAGTGTTAGTTTAGCCGGTGGGTTGAATGTGCATGCCCGTTTAATTATTCGGAAGATGGTGGGAGCTTGCCCCACAAGAAGATTGTATAGCTGTGACATGTAGTCACTTAATTGGTTAGAAATTTAAACCAGTAAGAGGATTTTGGTGATATTATCCATTTGAGAATTTATGCCCGGAAGGAACTCTGCTTATTGGGTTATAGACCTGTGAAATACTATTGACTTAGCTTGGCACGACCAGGATAGACTTAAGGTCGGCGGATAGATTTAAATGTGGAAGTGAGCCTTGCGTCAGGCCGGTTATGTTTCTTCCAGCAATGCGCCCTTTATGGAGGGATAGTCGCGGTCTTATTTTCGCGGTTAGTTAATTCATGTAAATATATATTGCACCGTATGAGCGTGAGACGGCTTGGTAAGTTCCTTATGTGTTGGGGTTCCGCTCAGCGGTGATGTTATATGAGCATGATGGCTCTTGAGACTCAGATCTTATATCGCACCTCGGTTGTGCTTGAGTTTGTAGCCTATAGCGCTATATGTTTCCTTGTGTCTGATATCATGCACCTTAGTATACTTATGATCGATATTCAGTATTTTGATGTGACGAGCTATTCAGCTCGACATATGACTCCTTGTGTGAGTTGTATATTGTTGGAGTCGGGTGGCACGCCGCCATGGTTATATTATTGGGATCGGGTGGCACGCCGCCATGGTTATATTATTGGGATCGGGTGGCACGCCGCCATGGTCATATTGTTGGGATCGGGTTGCACGCCGCAACAGTGTGATGTTTATTTCAGTGTCTATAAATTGCTTTTATGTGTTCTGTTTCCTATTTTCCGAGGAGGTCCATGTTTATGTGAGAGTTGAATAGTTCTCTCTAGTGTTCGCCTTCCTTTGTATCACGTACGTATTAGTGGATCACTAGCACATTGTGTCATCTTATGGGACTTTTGATTATGTCCGATGTGGCTTATCGCCTGAGCAGTTCGTACTGGCTGAGATGAGATTATGTGATTTGGGGTCAGTGCAAATTGATTATATGAAGTATATTATAGAGGAAAGGATCATCCTCTGGTTTAGGACAAGGTAATGGATCTTGTCAGGAGTATAGACCTAATGAATTGTTGATTCAGTAGTTTGTTATGGATATCGACACATCTCTTCCATCGTGTCAGTATTGTAAAAGTTGGAACGAGATCCTATGTAGATCATGAGGTGTGATGGGAGCATCCGATTCGTTGAATTTTTAGCTAATTTGATCATAAAATATTATTGTGGTCTTGTGGATTTTGAGTTGCAAGGTAAGAATCCAGCAAGGTTATGCAATCATGTTTGAGGACGGCGTTTGAGGAATATTGAGTGATCTCTTGATGAAAACAAGCCCGACATAGAATTCCGGATGTTGGAATTAGGCTCTAAGACTTAATTGCTTAAACAAGAGGGAATATCTTCAGATTATATCAGGCTAATGTGCTCAGCTGAGTCCTAGATTTATTGATCCTTTTGAGATTTTGAGGCATGTTGGGGAGGTTGCTTATGAGTTGGCCTTACCTCCCAGCCTAGCCGGAGTCCATCCCATATTTCATGTCTCCATGCTCCGGAGGTACCATGGTGACACGTCGCATGTGTTGGATTTCACTTCTGTTTAGCTAGACAAGGATCCGTCTTATGTTGAGGAGCCAGTAGCCATTCTAGACAGGCAGGTAAGAGAACTAAGGTCAAAGAACATCGCTTCGGTAAAGGTTCAGTGGCGGGGCCAGCCGGTCGAGGAGGCGACTTGGGAGACCGAGCAGGATATGCGCAGCCAGTACCCTCATCTTTTCACTACTCCGGGTATGTTTTCTATGCTCGTTCGAGGACGAACGAATCTTTAAGTGTGGGAAGATGTAACGACCCGACCGGTCGTTTTAGAAAATTACGCCCCAATCCCTAATTTAATTGTTTCCCTAAGTACATTTCTGCTATTGTGGTTTGCCGGGAGAGTCGGCCCTGAAATTTGAAGTATTTTTGGGACACTTAGTCCCTAAATGAGAGCTTTAAAGATAGAAAATGGTCCGTAACCGGAACGGTGTTAAGACGATCTCGGAACGGAAATCTGATGGTTCCATTAGCTCCGTTGGGTGATTTCGGGGTTGGGAGCGCGTTCGGAATGTATTTTGGAGGTCCTTAGCTCAATTATGCTTGAAATGCCGAAGGTTGAAATTTTGGCGAATCCGAACGATAGGTGAGATTTTGATCCGGGGGTCGGAATGGAATTCGACAATTTCTGTAGCTTCGTTATGTAAATTTGGATATGTCCGCAAATTTTTAGGTCATTCGGACGTCGTTTGGTCGGGTTTTAGATCAAATGTGCAATTCGGAAAGTTTGAAGAAATTTAGGCTTGAATTCGATGTGAATTTATGGGTTTTGATGTTGTTAGACGTGTTTTTATGATTTGAACTAGTTCATATCGTGTTTTGGAGTATGTTGGTGGTTTTCGTTGGGGTCCCGGGAGCCCCGGGATGAATTCGGGGGTCCAAACGGACCAATTTGTGCCAAAAGGCACTCACTGCTGTTCTGCTGCAATAACTGCAGAACAATTTTGCTCTCCGCGATCGCGGAGATGGCCATGCGATCGCGTAAGGGAGAAATCCTGAGCTCTGCGACCGCGAAGTAAAGCCTGCGATCGCGTAAGTCTGGAGGTTGAACTAGTGCGATCGCGTGAGGGAGTATGCGATCGCGTAGGGTATTGGTCGGAAACAGTGCGATCACGTGAGGGAGTATGCGATCGCGTGGGGTAGTTTGGGGAGCCCGACGAGTTTGTTCTTCGCGATCGCGTTAGTACGTTTGCGATCGCGTAGGGTTGCTGAGTTGTTCACTGCGATCGCGTCCAGGGTCACGCGATCGCGTAGAGGAAAATTAGGCCGCCCATATTTTGTGCATCGCGATCGCGAGCCCAGTGCTGCGATCGCGTAGAGTAAAATGGCCTGGCAGTGACTTTAAGTCCAGAACATTTCAGTCGCGGCCTAACACACCAAAACCGCCATTGTTGAGCTCCAAGAGAGGATTTTGAAGGGGAAACGCTGGGATATCATCGGGAAATCATCGGGGGTAAGTTTCTTGACCTTAATTCGTTGGTTTATCATGAAATCCGTGATTATTTCACCGAAATTGGAAGATTAAAGGTGGGTTTGAGCCCTAGGCCTAAATGTTAGAAAATCTCCGATTTGAGTGGGCAAATGGAGTCCGATTTTGGTAAATTTTATATGCCTAGACTCGTATTGAGATAAGGAACCCGAATATATAATTTTCGTGATTTTTCGATAAGTGTACCAAAAGTCGGGTTTTGGCAACTTGTGGGTTTTGGTGCATTTTGAGTTATTTTGATTGGGTAATGCCCAATTGGCCTATTTTGATGTGATTCTATTGATTTTTATCAGATACTACACTTGTGGAGGCCGACATTCGCAGCAAGAGGGTTATTTCTTAGCGGTTTTGTACCGGAATTGAGGTAAGTGGCTTGTCTAACCTCGTGTGGGGGACTTTCACCCCTAGGATATTATTGTGATATTTTAAATGCCTTGTACGCGAGGTGACGGGCGTGTACATACGCTGGTTGTTGAACACATGCTTTACTTAAAAATGTTCAATGAGTGACATTCCTGTTTTTAGCTGTTAAATTCGATATTCCTACCCGGTGGTAGTTAGAAGAGCATGATTAGATAGTGTTTAATTGTCTAGTTGCCTAATTGTCTTACTTGAGTTTTCTTGGTAATCGCTGGCGCTGTCTATCGGAGAAGTTATAGTTAACCATATTATACTTCTCTCTGTGTATTCCTTTTACTTGTATTGAAATATGGACTACGGGTTCAATTCCCGAGATCCTGAGATTATTGAAATATGGACTACGGGTTCAATTCTCGAGATCCTGAGATTATTGAAATATGGACTACGGGTTCAATTCCCGAGATCCTGAGATTATTGAAATATGGACTACGGGTTCAATTCCCGAGATCCCTGAGATTATTGAAATATGGACTACGGGTTCAATTCCCGAGATCCTGAGATTATTAAAATATGGACTACGGGTTCGATTCCCGAGATCCTGAGATTATTGAAATATGGACTACGGGTTCGATTCCCGAGATCCTGAGATTATTGAAATATGGACTACGGGTTCGATTCCCGGAGACCCAGAGGTACTGTCAATGGGACTGTGGGTTCGATTCCCACAGGTCCTGGACTGGTTTTATTGAGTTGACTATTTGTTGTTAGCTTAATTGTAGACGATTGCGGTAATCATTTATTGTTGTTAATTTCGGAAATTATTATCATTTAAACTGCTTATTATTGTTATTATCATTATATTGTTATTGTCTTTTGGGAGGGCCCTGACCTTCCTCGTCACTACTCCATCGAGGTTAGGCTTGGCACTTACCGAGTACCGCCGTGGTGTACTCATACTACTCTTCTGCACACTTTTGTTGTGCAGATCCAGGTACATCAGATCAGGCTCATTTCAGGTGATCTAGCAGCGTTTTGGGAGACCTCGAGGTATGTTCTGCTACGTCCGCGGATCCGGAGGCCTTCCTTCTATTCTAGTGCTAGTAGATGTTTTTCCTTCATTCCGTTGTTAGATACTCCTTTTACATAGAGCTACAATTGTATGATCTCTTTTAGTCTGTGTTACCGTGGGATTCCGGATCTTGGTAGTGTTTTATTCATGGTGTTGACGGATGTATGTGCCAAGTGGCACGGATTACATATCTTTTACCCTATTTTTCTGCTGTTTTCTTATTTAAGTGTTCATAGCTTGTATATTCCGCAATGTGTTAGGCTTACCTAGTCGTGGGGACTGGGTGCCATCACGACATGTTCATGATTGGTGAACTAGGGTCGTGACAGATGGCCCTTGGAGCAACCGAATACTTATCTTTTAAGGGAACCTCACCCTTTCCGATGTAGTTAGCAATTTCATCCAATGTCGGAGAGAGCTCAAAGTCCGAGAAGTGGACCATGCTATATGCCGGATCCCAGCAGGCAACTAAAGCTCGAATAATGTTGCCTCGAGGTACGATGTCAAGCAGCCCAGTAAGATCTTTCAAATATTTCTTGACCCAATCATGTCCATCTTGGCCCATCATTCCACCATAATCGTAACTCCAAAGGGATCTTATTCATTAGTGAAAAGGGTTCATTTTGCACTGTACTCATCCTGCACATTTATTAAAGGCAATTTAAAATCATATTTATTTGACTTAAAAATATTTTTTCAAAGAAAGTTTTTCATTATTTCAAAAGAATCAACCTTTCAATACTTCGTTCGAAGATTTCAAGAGTATTATTATTTAAAGGAAATGACTTCAAAAGCGGCCATTTTTGCACAAACAGCCTTCCGGCGTCCTTTTGGAACATTCAGCTATTTCAAAACGGCATCACTTTGATTTATTGAAAACTTAAATTGGTTATTTTTGAAAAGGGTGGTTGGACCCTCAAGGGTTGCCTACGTATCTCGCCTAGTGGTGAGAATCAAACCAGCGTAGTTTGGTCAAATTATTTTAAGACCAACTATTTTGAAAAAATTATTCCGACTATTTTCATATTTTCTTTTCCTCAAAATTTTAACAGTGTTTCGTCAGTATTTAGGTATTGCTATTCTAGAAATTGCTATTTTTTTCTCTCTTTTTTGTTTTCAGGTATTTAGCCGGTCAGCATAATAGTCCGGGACAAATAAATGCAACATATAATTATGCTTGGTCTTTTACATCCGTGTTACCTGTCCTAGACGGACCCAACCCCTGCGTTGAGTCCCCTAAGTCAGATATGATGCAAATAATCGTCCTAAATCTAGGCTCAATATCCTGATTTTCAATGGTACTAGACTGTGTACCCGAGCGGATAATTCGGATCGAGAAGGGGGCTACGTACTGGGGACCCGCGGGATCGTCCGACTTTGTAACTTTTCCAGCCTCTGTTTCTTATTGGGTATGACACTAACAGAAAGGGGAGACTCAACCAGTAAGCACATCCCCAGGGGTAAGAAGAGAAGGGTTTTCGGCATAATTTTATATATACAGTTCACGTAATATCAAAGTGGTAAACATATAGCATGTTGATCAAAGCATATAATGAAATCAGATAGAAACAAAAAGAGCAATTTAAACTGAGCTCGAATTCTTAAACCATAAACCGAAGTTCTGGGTTTCTTGTCCCCAGCAGAGTCACCAGAGCTGTCACGCCTCCTCTTTCCACTTAACCGAAGGTATGTACCACTAATTACTACTACACCCCGAGAAGGGATATAATAATAATAGGGAAGGAGTTTTTCCAATAAAAGGACATTCAGATCGGAATTTACTTATTAATTTTTCAGATTCGTCACTTGGGAAAATAATGGTGTCCCAAGTCACCGGTTTAATCCCGAATCGAGGAAATTATGACTCTATTTAACAGTCTGCGAAATCAGAAATCCGGATAAGGAATTCTGTTAACCCGGGAGAAGGTGTTAGGCACTCCTGAATTCCGTGGTTCTAGCAAGGTCGCTCAACTGCCGTATTTTCTTTTATCCGATTTCCTTATATGCTTCAATTTTTATGTATTATTAATGTCCCGCTTTGTCATTTTTAAGAATTGCGACGTCACGAAAAAGCATTTCAAGTCACACCGCACTAGTATGCTTGTGACTTTAATGCATTTCAGCTTCGCCGGGACTTGAGATTTGGGTCACATATGTGCACCCGTATTAGGAATATAATATTTTTAATCGCGCCTAGAGTGTCAACGTCTTTATTAACTTTGGGAAAGACTGTAAAATTTGCTAAACAGTCCTTCCGAGTCTAGAATTTTATGTTGAAATTTATTTGGGGGCACCGTGTGTTTTTATTTTTTGTAACAAGGCTCATCCCTTATTTTTTAAAGTCCAATCATATTCATGCACTATATTTTCTATTTTTGTTTTTTCTTCTTCCTAATACATAACTGTTTTTTGTATTAATTTTCAGACTTATTGATATGGGAGTCCATGCCATTATTCATTTTTGGGCCTGGATTTCTAACTGCTTAGCAGTCCATAATCAGAATATAACTAGGCCTCTGGAGCCCAGCGTGTACCTCTGATCCTAATCTAAGGCATGAATGCCACATTAATTCGATCCAGGCCTGGTCCCTATTAAGGCCCGAATCATTCACATTTAAAGAATAACAAAGACTAATTATCATTTTTAAAGAGTACTTAAGAGTGTAACAGTTAACAAATTAAACATCAAGTTGCACTTAATCATTATTGATTTCAGTATTTAACAACCAATTAAACATTTTAACATAATAATTTGTATCAGTGTTATTATTCTACATGGCAGATCTTCATATTCAAGTAGTTATCATGATACTAGTTTGCAGGATTATTTTGTCACTTTATTTTAACTAAAGAAAAATAGTGTTCAAGCATGCTTGAGCTACTAAAAATCACAAAGTCTAAAGCGAAGTTGTAGATAACTCGTATTAATAGAAATAAACGGTAATACAATTTGAACTTCAAAACCTATTTATACCTTTGAATTAAATGGTTCTGATTCAACATTCAATTAACGAAATAGCTAAGTACCAATTTATATGTCTAATTTTGGAACATACTTATATATCTAAGTGTATTAGTTGTGTATTAGCCTGTTTTAGTTTTAGAATTAGGTGATAGCTATATCTAAATTACTAAATTACATTTAACTACAACATTAGCTACTTCTACTCTAATCTAGATTGAATTCATATAGTTGTTTAATTAATACAACCCATTCCTAAATGAATTACAACGAATTTAAGTTTATAACTACAAATATAAGAAAACAGATACAGCTTCAGCAAAAATCAGTCTGATATTTCATTCCTTCATCACATTTTCAATTACACCTTCGAGAGACAGTCGTGTACCTGATCAAATGAAAGGGAATTGATAAGTTCTAAGGGATGAAGGAGAAGAGAGATCAGCGATAGCAGCAACAGGGTATCAACAGCGAACAAGATCAAGTATTAACACAGCAATCTTCCAAACTCAGTAGAATCAGCAATTATCTCGAGAAATAACAGAAATCCAAGCTAAGTTGAGATTAATATAGCAGAGGAACAACCAGCACGGATTCTAGGAGTGATGCTCGAATTGAAAGCTAATTTCGAATTTCTAAAGCTAGAAATCCCAAGAGTTGAATCCCCAAAATATAGGCTAATATGTGAATGTTTGAACTCCAAAATTCAGAACCCCTTTTTGAGGCTTGTAACAACCTATTTATAGAGTAAATTTGGGGGAAGGGGAATTTTGAATTAATTATTTCTATTTCCCTCCCCCACTCTTTTCAATTAACTACATTAAAGTCTAGCATAATTGTAACGGAATGCACTTGAACCCCTGCAAGAACTTTCTAGGTTGTTCCTTTTGTTCTATTGGGCAGGTTTTACCTAGTTGCCCTCACTTGCTAAGGTTTATTATATAATTGTCTTTTAGCTATGCCTAGTCTACCCTTTATTATTCAAGTATTTTCAGAATAACCAAGCACTAAAGTCATTTATATCCCCATAGGCCCTATGTAATCTATAGAGATTCCATTTGCCTTTCCCCTTTTACCATTTACATTTAGTCATATTTACCCGACCTACATTAGGTCTGTCAAGACTTGGGTAATTGACTGTATTTAACATATAGCCCTCCTAAGACTTGTTTTAAAAATTAACCAATCTCAGACTATAGAACCTTTTCAATGTTAACCACTTTTAAAAAGATAGCCACTCACGAAATCTCATACTGTGCTGCAAACATAACCACAAAAGTATTTACACATATAACCTAAAGACACATAAGCACTCAGAAGTTCAGAAGAAACTAACATACAAGTCATATTGCAAATATAGCCATATTCATGTTGTTTTGGACAAGTAGCCCTAATTACGACTTAACTTTCAAATTAATCAGAATTCAGAGAGACAAGTTGATAATGGTTGAATTCCAACTAATTAAAACCCTAGTCGAGATAGGATCTTTTGAACAATCACACGAAAATAGCTAATAGCACATGAGTTACAGGTAGCTAATATCAGAACTTAAGAACACTTAGACGATTTTAGGCATACATGAAATAAGCTTCAGGGCTAATATGAACAAGTATGAACAAGATATAGAACGGAGTAGATTTAGGTTTTTTTAACATGCATAGAAATAAATTCAAGTTCTAAACAGATAAGCACATAAAAATGACTAAACAGAACATGTTCAGGGTACTTAGCTTTAGGGCTTTTCTTTCTTTTTCCGTTTCTTTCTTTCTTCTTTCTTTCTTCTTTCTTTCTTCTTTCTTTCATTTTCTTAATTTTTTCAGTGTCTTAGAGACTCGTGGTCTCCTAAGTGTTAGATCTCCCAAACAGGCCTCTTGGAAGTTTGATTTGAGTAGGAGAGGGGTGTTTGGGGACTTAGGGTAAGGTTTTGAAGGATTCTTGTTTTGGGTGCTCGCCGGAGTAGGGTTCCGGCGAGACTTTTTCTAATATTCGAGAGGTTGGGGTAATATTCGAGGTATATGGTTATGATGGGGCGATAGATCGTCTCAAGATGGTCATATGGTGTTAAAATGGGGGTCTGGTTCATACATTGGTGGTCGCCGGCTAGGGTTCCGGCGACCGAAATTTCAAGAATAGAGACTGGTGGGTTTCTAGGGTACGGTTAATGGAGTATTGGGGTGTTTAAAGATGGAGAGGAGTGTTTGGGGGTTGGCCTGGGCCGGGGAAGACGATAGGAGACTGACCATCGGTAGGGTTCCGGTGGTCTCCATGAGAGAAGGGGGGAGAAGAAGGGGGTCTCATGGAGGCTAGGGTTTGTATAATGAAATGGGGTGTGTGTATACTGAGGATTGAACGGGGGGTGGGGGTGGATATATACTAATTATACGTTATTGATCATTAGCCGTTGGATTGGATGAGATGAACGACCAGGATCATTTGGCCCTGAAAACGACACCGTTTAGTTTAATGAGGTCTCCTATTAGGTGCGTTGGATTAAATGACTGAATGGTTGAGATTGATTGCTTTAGGCGACGTCATATGGTTAAGTGATACCCTAGCCTCGTCCGTTTGATTAAGTGTGATGGACGGTTGTGATTAATTCTCTTAACGTCGTCGCTTTACTATTAAAGGCATTGCCTTACTTGGTCCGTTTATCAATTGTATCAACGACCTAGATCATTTGATACTAACGACGTTGTTTGGTCTTTGTAGGAGACTGGGCAAGACTAGCTAATTATTTGGGCCCGGTCTGTGGGGTATTGTATTTGGGCTGAGTATATCATATGTATTTGGCCCAATTCAATATTCTACATTGTATTTTGTATTTGTTATTTTTGAATTGTATTTATTTTAATTTCTTATATTTTCCTTTGTATTTTATGCTTATTTTCCCTTGTATTTATTTTATACTGATGTATTTTCTTTTATTTTCCAATTTCTTGTATTTTTTCCTTGATTTTTCCGAATTATTGTTTTTTTGCTTGATTTTCTAATTTCCTAGTATTTACTCTATAATTTTTGTGATATTTTTGTTTTTACTTTTTTGTATTTTCATTTCAAATTTATTTTTAGCAATTAAAAATAAACACTGGTATTTTGTACATACAATCAAAATAATTACAATCAAAAATCATTTTGTATATTTTTTTTTGAAATTTAATTGCTTGGGGCAAAAATCATGTGCTCACAGTGTCCCAAGTCACTATTTTGAATCCCGAATCGAGGAAGGGTTTGACTATTTTTAACAGTCGCGAACCAGAAATCCGAGTAAGGAATTCTATTAACACAGGAGAAGGTGCTAGGCATTCCCGAGTTCCATGGTTCTAGCACGGTCACTCAACTGTCATATTTGGCTAAAATACTTAATTTTAATACATATTATCCTATTTGTGCATTTCTGAATTAATTACCGCTTTTTGTCAAATTATTCTATTTTAAGAAATTGAACATCGTTTAAGGACATGCTTTCGGATCACGTCACATGAAATGCATCCGGATCCTTGACTTATTCTCATTCGACGTTTCGAATTTAGATTTGGGTAGATGAAATGCCTACCCATATTAGGAAGGTAAGATTATTAAAAATCGCGTTGCGCCTAAAGCAACTAGCGTATTATATCTTTTTGAGAAGGCCATGAAATTTGCTAAACGGACCGTCCTGAATTTCTAAGTTTTTATTAGGTAATTAATGAGGGCCTCGAATTGTATTTTATTTGGCGAGACTTGTCTCATTTTTATTAATTAAGGCCCAACTAAAGTAACCAAATTTTCTGTTTTTGTCTCTAAAGCTTAATTGATCCGTGAATATAAATTTGAACTCTTAATCCAAGTCCGAACCCAAACAAAAAGAAATACCTTTTAGCTTGAGCCCGCTACCTAATTAGAAGTCCAAGTTTATATCCGTGAATTAATCCCCTATATTCCTAACACAATTTTTAAGGGGTTTTATTTAGCATGGCAAGCCTCAAATTATTGCAAAATGCTTTATTATTCGAAGCCGTTATAATCGAAAATGCACCCCTGAATTGAGATTCCCATATCATAAGCATGTTGAACCGTACCCCTGGCCACGATGGTTTATGGCTAAACAAATAGAATGGTAAACCAACGTGAACTACAAATTAACATGGGAAAACATATTAGTAATATTTTTCCTGCCGCACACTCATTTTGAATTTGTTGTAGTTGTACACGGTGAATTGATAACAATTGTGACTATGGTGCATTATTTATGCAAGTTCCTTTTCTTAACCTTATCCAATTATTAAACTAAATTCTAACAGTCATTACCCTTTAATGATGAATAGATCAAATCCCACATTGGTCCAAGCAAAAGTGACACCTAGATACAGCAGCTATGAAATTATCTAGGAAACGATTTTGACTAACCTTAGAAACCAGTGTCTATATGTAGAATACAGGGAAAACACCATCACAGCAACCATCAGATGCATACTATAATCGTAGTAACACTGACACCACTTGGCCCCTTCTTGATTAATGACATTTAATACATCCATGAACAAACCACCGTCAAAGCAAACATATGTCACTTTTGGTAGATTCATTCTTCTAACAAATTTTCATATCCATCATCCATTATGTTTTGAGAATAGCTCACAGTAGCTTCTTTAGTTGAAATTCAAGTGCACAGTCGCGAAACCAATACAGAATCAGTAAAAGTAAACTCGAAACAAAACAGAGACCTCGACCTGATAAACAATTATTTCAATTTCTCCCAATGTATCACTAACCACACTATGCAAACTATCAAAAGAATTCAAAACAAATCAACTTAAACTTATTAGACAAAAAGAGACTCATCAAATCCCAGAAACAAAGGACAGCAGTTACAAAGCATACAACATATTGGCAACTGAATTGCAAAGAAATACTAGGTCCTCACTTTTCCAAGTTTTAAGAAGATATTCCAAAGCAAATATAACGTAAGGCAATTCTGTGAAGGCATACCCAACACCACATCATTTGGAGAGATTCGACTAAAGTATCCATTTAACAAAAGCAATTAAAGGAAGAAGATCTAGTATCCCAAAGCAGACATGGATTCCGCAAACTATTCAAGCCTCAACAATTCAAGTTTTAATTCTAATACACAGTAGTACCAAAGATCAACAGAAGAGGAATTTTGAGTAACCTTGAGACCTAAAACATATCGAATATATAACGCCAACCATAAGCAAACATAACAACTCAGTTTTATTTAATTCTAACAGGGAATTACAACTTCGAATATGTACATACCTAAGAACAAAACGACCACAAAGAGATGGACCAAAATAATGGTCTGAGTTCAGCCGCCAAGCAATCGATTCGACAGCAGAAGTTAACACACAGCTTTGGTCTCGAATTCTAAATTGCCTTTGGATCCCATAAATTAAATAAGACTGAAATTCAACTCATGAGAATGACAACAATGAACGAATGCGCATTTTTGAGTGTGTGTATTTATGTGAGGAAGAAAAAGCTAGGATCTGTTTTTGTCTTCCAAATTTGATCGATGGGTCTAGGATCTATCTTTGCTCCCCCTCTTCGAATTTTCTCTCTAATTTTCCGGAATCCTCTCTGAAAAATCTCCTTCGAATGCGTCCTCTTCTTCTGAAATAGCCTTGAAGCTTGGCTCAATCAAGGGATGATAGAGACACGGAATTCGCGTGTCTCTATTATGTGAGGAAGCCTCCGATATTCACAAGGTAAATGGGTTGGGTCGGGTGTATGTATGGGTTGGGTGAGGGTTTGGGTTGATTTGGGCCAGATTTTAAGGTGTTTTGGGCTCCAAAATTATTGTAAATGTATGTATGGGTTGGGCGTGGGATTGGGTTGATTTGGGCCAGATTTTAAGGTGTTTTGTGCTCCAAAATTATTGTAAATGTAATATATATATTTTGTATTTTCTTAATTTTATAAAATTAAACTAACTATTATACTAATTAAAGTCTAAAAATTATTTAATAACTATTTTGTAGTAATTTCCAATTAAAACAATAAGATGTTGTTTTGTTTTTATTTCTTTAATTTGTTTCCAAAATGCCTTAATACTAAGAATGTAAAAGTTAAAAATCCTAATGCATATGCATATTTTTGTATTTTTTAATACGAATTATTATGTGACCAATTAACATAAAAATGCAACAAAATTCCTAAAAATTGCAAAATTATTTAATTTGGAACTTTTGGAATAATTTGCTTAGGGTAAAGATCACTTGCTCACATGTCCCAAGTATGCTTGGCTTCAAGAGCCTGCAATTCCTTAACCATGGCTCTTGCCAAGCAGGAAAGGAAGAAACCTGATGATAATATTGTCACGACCCCAATCCGGTCGTGATGGCGCCCAACCCTAAAGCTAGGCAAGCCAAACCAACAACTGTTTCCATAGTTAAGACCAGTCCCAAAAGGACAAATTTCAAGAAGAATATAAGAGTCAATTATAATATTCCAATAATAATACTCCATCCGTTTCAATTTATGTGAACCCATTTGACTGGGCACAAAGTTTAAGAAAAGAGAGAAGACTTTTGATCTTGTGGGGTAAAATGAGGCACCTTTATTTTGTGTGGCTATAAATCATTGCATAAAGGTAAATTGTTTCCAAATAAGGAAAGGGGTCATTCTTTTTGGCACGGACTAAAAAGGAAATAGGTTCACATAAATTGAAACGGAGGGAGTAGTATAATTAAATACTGAGAAGTGCGAATATCGAAATAACACTCTCAAAACATCTGGGGTCACGAGTCTAGAGCCTCTAAGCAAAACTGAATAGTAATATAAATACTGAATAAAATACTCAAGTCTGGGAATATAGGTAGGAATAACTGAAATAAAGAGAGAAGCTAGGTTCTGCGAACGCCGGTAGCTACATCAGCAACTCGAATATACTCGGTAGTAAGCTGGAATGCCCGTCTAACCCTCATGTGTATCTGGATCTGCACACAAAGGTGCATTGAGTAGAGGTGAGTACTGAGTACTAAGTGAGTAAAAAGTATATAAAATTGCTGAAAGCAGGAAAACCACAAAATACCACAAAGCAAAGCTAAACTACAGTCCGATACCTATCACGAACTAACAACAACAACAAATCACAGTTGGCACAGATAATTTACGAACAAAAATACAATGCAATGTACATGACCGCTACGCCGCGTAGCCCGATCCGTTTAACGTCAACGACGCTCACTGGGGGTGTGTACAGACTCCGGAGGGGCTCCTTCAGCCCAAGCGCAATATGCATATCATCCGCTGCAGCGTGCAGCCCGATCCATCCTCAGTCCACAACATGCATATGAGTCATACAACAGTTCAATCTATTTATTTCTAGGTTCCAGTTCATTAACAAAGAAAAATACATTAATTTTATTTAATTTTCCAAGAACATGTGACTTAGCATTTCATAATAGTGATTTCAAACCAGGACTGAGATCAATGATTTTGCAAATCAAGCTATCACATAGATATCTAACCCCTAGGGATACTACAGGTCGACACAAGGCCCCAAACATGACTCACATCCCATATATATATTTAACACAAGTGTGCGTTTCAACTACCAATATAATATTATTCATATTTGGGATGGACCAAGTCTCAATCCCCAGTCATAACCAATCCTGCACTTGCCATGGGGTGCGAGCCATGCCCTAATAGCGTCACAATTTGCAAAGTCGGGGTTTCAAACCCTTAGGCTACCATATACACTAACTACTCACCTCTAGCCAGCCGTGGACTCGTTTGCGATACCTTTTCCCTTCAGATTTGCCACCTCGTGCGTTGAATCTTGTCAAAACCACAGCAATTACATAAATATGGGTCAAAGAAACATAACACAATCAAAATTACTTGAAAAACACAATAATACATGAAGTTTGTAAAACCCGAGCATCGGGCCCGCTTCTCGAAAAAATTTAAAAGTCAAACCAATGGACTCCTCATATTGCCACGAATCCGTGCATATAAATTTTATCGAAAACGGAGTCCATTTGACCCCTCAACTTCCACTTTTATCTTCCTAAATTTCCAAGCCCTAACCACCATATTTTTACTTAAATCCTCAGTTTTTGGGGTGCTTAATCTATGTTTCTGCGTTATAATAACATAATTCAAGTTTATGAACCCTTACCTGATGAATTTCCACTGATTCCTCTTGAAAAATCTCGCTATTCGCCTCTCCCCGAAGTCAAAAGTGTGTGTTTTGAACTCTGAAATTCGATATACTGTTTCATTAAATCACAACGATTTTCACTTCCGCGACAACCCAGTCGCTTCTGCGGTTGTCACTTCTGCGGCCAAAGAGCCGCTTCTGCAGTCTCTCCCTTCTCGTGCATGGACTGCTTCTGCGGCGAAAACCCACTTCTGCGGGGAACGCTCCTGCGGAAATGACCCGCTTCCGCAAAACATGCCCAGCCTCCCCTGGGTCGCTTCTGCGTTCATAAGGTCGCATCTGCGGAACCGCTTCTCTGGTCCTATTTCCGCAGATGCGGAAATATCAGAAGCCAGAATCACAGACCTGTTATATTTTCAAAATTTCTCGTTTAACCTTCCGAACACATCCCGAGGCCCCCGGGACCTCAACCAAAAGCACAAATACATCACATTACTTCATTCAAACTTGCTCGCAACATAAAAACACCATCATAAACATCAAAATCACCATCATAACCCGTATTTATGATGGTAAGATTATTAAAAACGCGTCTAAAGCAATTAACGTGTTGTTATCTTTTAGGAAGGCCATGAAATTTGCTAAACGGCCTGTCCTCAATCTCTAGGAATCTTAATATATACATTTATGAGGACCACGCAATCTATGTGTTTTTTTGGCGAGGCTCATCTCGTTATTATTAAAGTTCAGTCCTAAAGCGACTATGTTTTTCTAATTCTTCTTCCTAAATTTTTTCCTAAATCAAAACCTAAAATCCTAGATTAAATTATAAAAACAAATTAAATTAAATATACTAATTAACTCTAAATATTAATTATTGCAATTAATTAAGTACCAAAATCACATAATTAAACACAAAAAATGCAAAATACATTATTTTGTGATTTTTCACTTTTGTGAAATAAGTAATTTACTACTTATCTAAAAAATTATAAAATTAAATCCTATATGCAATTACAACATATTTTTGTATTTTTTATTAACAAACATGCACACACAAATGCAAATAATAACTAAAATAATATCATAAAAATTCACAATATTGCACACAATAAAATAAATATTTTTTGTTTTGATTTTGTGGGAGTAATTTATATGAGACAAAAATCGCGTGCTCACAGATGCCCCTCTTTTCCCGGAAACACAAAGAGTTTTTGTGCAAAGACAGGTGAGCGGATACGAGCGATTTTTGCCTGTTGGAATACTCCATGTGAAGCATTTTTGAAATATTTGATCAAACCTTTGCTTCAATAGGTCTCCTACATATCCCTGGCTAAAAGGGAATCAGGTCAATGTAGTTCGGGAAGTTTTGGTAGCTGGGACTACCATTAAGCTGTGATCTTGCTTAATTGTAGTACTCTTTCTTAGTGTATCAATTTTCGTAAAAAAATTGAAAAATAAAATAAAATTCGAGAGTTTTTAAGAAAATTTTGACTTTATTCGATGATGGTTTTTGTGGACAACTTTCTTGACGGATTAAAGTCCAATAACACAATTTAAAAATATTCTCTTTTTATTCTAGTTAGTTTTAGCTGGGTGATAATTCCCCTTTGATTTTTCTTTATGCGTCGGTTCTTTTCCAAGGGATATAACTTGAATCAAGTATTTTTATCTTATTAGGATTAGAGTAAATGTAGGAAGAAATAAATAATTTCACTTAGGTGCCTTTTGACATGTTTGATGCTAGTATATTTAGGCGGAGGCATGTGAATCACCTTTTCGATATGTTTTGAACTATGTCATGGGCTTGCAAATTGAATATCATTTTCTATGACTGTCTTTTTCTCAACTTCTTGACTTGTTTGTTCATCTATTTCTTAATACTTCTTAGTTATGTGCTACTTGCTTTAACTTGAGAGTGGGAATGAATATGTCCTGAATGAGCCATGTGCAATGCGTGTAAGAGGTTTGAAGTTGTATTATGTGCCATCCTGAGTTAGTTTAGAACTTGCTCCATGTTAGTGACAAAGAAAAATAGGTAAGTCTTGCTGAGTCCAGGAGATGATTCAGTATCACGACCCAAAATCCAACTAGTATTGCTTGGGTTGACTGTTATTGGAAGGAAAGTCTTCGCCTATTAAATCCTACCATAAATCAGAGGATTTCTTCCTTTAGGAATGGGTATTCCTTTGTTTATACCGATCCTTTTACCTTGGGGTTAAAGCCTTCTATAGATCCAGTTATCCTTGATTTCTGTCGTTTCTTCAATATCTGCTTAGGTCAAGCCGGTCCATTAGTATGGAGGGTGGTGGCTTGCTTGAGATTTCTATCTACAAAGGCCAAAATTGATTTTACCTTTGGCCATCTCATTCATTTATACCATCCCAACTTGATGCATCATGTTTTCTTTACCTTAACTGAAAGGAGTAAAAAGGTTTTAGTAAACCTTGATGACGTTAATGACCGTGGATGGTATCTACGTTACATTGATGTTCGCACAGTGGATTTGCTGGGCGAGACAAACATTCCCTTCCCTGAGAAGTGGAACTTTGCATGTAAGCTTCTAGTTATTTTTACATGTCTATTGTTAGAGATTTTGATTTTCTCTTTGATCTAATCCTTTTTTTGATTTTTTGTAGCAACCATGGGAGATGTGGAGCCTATTCCCAACTTTCGTGGTTGGGTAGACTTAATTTTGAAAGTTGCCCCCAAAGAAGAAAGGACTTGGAAATCTATTTCCTCTTTTCACGATTGGAAAGTGAAAACACACGGTATGTGTTTTCTATTCTTAAATGCACATAATAAATCCAATTTTTAATAAAATTGAATTCTTTTACCCCCTTGGCTTCTTTTTTATATCAGGGTTTGGCATAAGAGGGATGTTACCTGACGTAGCTTTAGCTATGCGCACTGCTGCCAATGCTTCTCTTGATTTAGACAAGACTAAGGCTTTGATAGCAGCAAAGAGAAAAATATTGGCAGTCGATGCTAATACTAAAGAAGAAGAATATACCTCGCCATTACCCAGGCCAAGATTAAGGAGACGTGTTATTGAGGGAAATGAGATTGAGGATGGTCCTACTCGTGCCTCCCCTGCCGAGCTTGTTTTGATTGATAGAGAGGCTGCACCAATAGATTTTAGTGAGTCTACTCACTGTCTTTCTATTGACAATCGCGAAGGTGGAGAGCCAGGTCCTATTCTAAATGAAGTTCCCTTATCTTCATCAATTCATGTTTCTCCTATTGCATTTACATCATCTCCACCTGTAAGTGTTTTTGATCCCACGTTGATTTCTTTCGCTCATTCACTTTTGGTGAATGCTTTTATTCCCGTATCAATTCCAATTCCCGTGTCTGTTCCCATTCTGGCTCCCATACCTTCTGCCATTTTTTTCTCTTCTACTACTCCTCCTTCCACTGCTGCTTCTTCCTCTTTAGTGCGTTCGGAAACTGGCCCGAGTAGCAGCAGTATGACTATGAGAAAAGTCACACTTGAAGCACTTGCCACTCATAGCCTTTTGAGGAAGACTGGTAGTGCTGATGTCTGGCTTGAGCCCTTGATCGGCAGATATAGAGAGGAGAAATATGGAAATCCATAGCTGCTTAACTTTAATGAATGACATACTTTAAAGGTAATTTCTTTTAAATTTGAGTATTATCTTTCCTCTCACCGTAAGTGCTTATTTTTGTGTCTTGTATTTGTAGGCTAATTTGATTGATACTAAGCTAATGGGGATGATCACTTCTTTGGAAAGAATTGCTAGGGAATCCACCAAAGCCATTGAAGAAGCCCAGCTTGAAGCTCAAAATTGGAAGGAACAATATGAAGGTGCTTTAATGGATATGGATGAGCTTCGAGATGATAAAGCCCGTTTGGAACGACAAAATCGTACTTTATCCGCTGACTTAGGGATCTCTCAAGCCACCTTAAGTCAGGTCAAAAAGGATAAAGATACCTTAAATGAATCATTGTCAAGGGCTAATGAAGAAATCAAGTGGCTTAAATCGCTTATGGAGAGAAAAGAGGAATATGCTAGAGAATTGGAGCATAACTTGAATCAAGCTCGGGTTGACTTGAAAATTTCTTCAGACAAAGTTCATGCCTTGGAGAGTTCCAACATTTCGCTCAAGACATCCCTCGATTTCTCAAGCCGTCTCACAACTCACACGGTGCAATGTATCAATGTATGAAATATCTGACAACAAGATAACACCCTAACTACTCCCTAAGGAGCGCGTTACTGAAATGAACATAACTGGCCTGACATAGAGCCTATCCACAAGCCTCAAGTCGATCCTGATCGCATCAAACTAAGCCAATAACCTTTCAAAGTTCCGTACTAATGTTCCTCTTCTCATACCACACAAGAACAACCATCATAACTGGAGCAAACCTCCTTAGTTCATAACCCAATACACAAAGTGCCCTCCAGGCATAAATCCTCAAAGTAATGATATTACCAAAATTCCTCACACTTGGTTTAAACCTTTAGTCAAACAACTGACTACATGTCACACTTGTACAATCTCCTCGTGGGACATGCTTCCACCATCTTCCAAAATAAATAACGGGTCCGCACATCTAAACCATCGGTCGTACTAATGCTGAAAAACGATCAAGAATCGTTAATCATGATGCAAAACCTCTTTCACAACACATCAATCACAGGTGCTGATGAATACGATACCGATTACTTTAACATTCCCCTTTTTCTTGCTCATCCGAGCTTGCAACATCGTTACCAGTTCAAAACTGCAACCTCGATCCTTACTTCAAATTTCCATGCTACTCACTACACCCAACATGCCAATATACGACAGAACACGATTTTCATCATAACTCCAAAATCATTAATATTTTAAGACTTCATCATATAAGAACTTTTCACTTAACTCAATTTAGGATAATCATAGCAGCACACAGATAAATTCCCATAACCGTAGGATATGCACATCCCTAAGTAGTGCTCTAATCCACCTAGCCCTTCCGAAATTCGCTTCCACTTAACAAGCCGTAATAGAAGAATGCTTCTAAATAACATCGATTACAGCGACCGACAAGCCTCACATACTGATCATACGTATATCTTGATCATGCTAAATGAACTGATCACTGGCCCCAATATACCAATTCAACTATAGCTAATCAATCTGCCTCCCTCCAGTTTATCATTGATTTCCCTGGAAATAATACTAACTATATTCAATACATAACAAACTCCCTCTACACTCACCCCGAGTGGCCTTGAGTCATGAAACCATGCTGTCTCAAATCCCACGAACTATTTCATATCTCACAAATGCTACACCGCCAGTCCAAACATAGAACATTCTGGGCGCCTTCTCATAAGCTGGTACAAATCTTGGTTCTTAACTGTACTTATCGGCTCGAAATCATTAGGTACCACACTTTATCTTTTGAATTTCACTAGGATCACTGTTGAGAGCCACCCGCTCTAACTTGGCCCCGAATATAATCAATTCCGTAAATCTTCTAACACATAGATGCCCCATTGGTGAAGCACCTGGCAGAATCACTTCCCTGGGAACTAACATCTCTACAAAGCACAATCCCGAATCCTTCCCCAGGTTTGAACATGGGCTAATAAGGCCAATGATAGCCCACTTTTAATAATTCCTTTTCCTCAAATTACCACTTATGGTCTGTTCCCGTAGCTAAAATAGCCCATCGATATGCTAATACCCAAAAACCTTGCAAGTAGCTAACCATGCAACCCAATCTTGTAGGATGGGAGGGAACTGACTAATGAAGCTCCCATGATTGCATGTGATATAGTATCTACGCCAAAGCACAAAAGAGGATTAGAAGTAAAAGATTACATAGTATGGAATAAGGCATCAATTGCAAAGTATGTTTGAAATATTGCTCAAAAGGCTGACAACTTATGGGTGAAATATTTTGGAATTGGTTGAGGTCCCGGGGGACTCAAGTGGATTTTGGGTGGTTAAAGGATCTATTTTGGAGTTTGAAGGGGGGGTTGACCCTGCTACTTCTGGTATTTCCGCTTCTGCGAATTTGGGACCGCAGAAGCAAAGAAGAAGCCACAGAAGTGGTTGGAGGTGGAGCAGCCCAGGACCGCAGAAGTGGCCCAAGATCTGCAAAAGCGGAACCACATAAGCGGTGAGCTGTCCGCGGAAGCGAAAATTGGGCTAGAGCCCAGGACCGTAGAAGCGTTTTTTTTGAACACAAAAGCGGAACCGCATAAGCGAAAATAATTCCACAGAAGCAGAAATAGCTGGGGCAGAATGGTTGTTTTAAAATCGGATATTTGGCCATTTCTCTCATATTTTTCATAGCTTGGGCGATTTTTGAGGAGCTTCAAGAGAGGGTTTTCTGTCACGACCCGGATTTTCCCCCGACAACTGGATCGTGATGGCGCCTACTCGTGGTAGCTAGGCAAGCCACTACATTCAACATTATCCTGTTTGTATCATTACTTTACACTCATATTTATCAACAGAGAGATAATATTAATTTAATAAATGTGGAAGACTTTCAAATTAGAGATAAGTAATACCAAGGTAAAACACTAATGAAATCCTCTACCCAAGATGTGGAGTCACCAAATCACGAACTACTACTGAATACTACACATAAAGGTCTGAAAGAAAATAACATATATCTATCTGTCTCAGAAAAATGAGACCACAACAAATAATATAAGTAAGTAGAAGAGACGCCGGGCCTGCGAACGCCTGCAAGCTACCTCAGTCTCGAAATGCTCGACTCCCACGAATACTCTACTGCTGTTGCTGCTCCTGCTCAAAACCTAGACCTGTGCAAAAATGCACAGAAGTGCAGTATCAGCACAATCCGACCCCATGTGCTAGTAAGTGCCTTGCCTATCCCGGCGAAGTAGTGACAAGCCTAGGACCAGACACTCACATAAACCTGTGCAGTTCTATATACATATGTACACCGCAAGATAACAAGAGAAATCAAGTAAACAAATTCAACAAGAAATATCATAAGAGGGGAAACACAATAAATTGCAACAACTATTAAATCAACAATGAAAATCAGAATATGATTTAAATAGATTAATATCAAACAAGGAATAGCAAGTAGTTGCACGACATCACCCTTCGTGCTTTTACTCTCATCCTCACCAAATAAGCAAATAAAAGTGCACGGCATCACCCTTCGTGCTTTTACTCTCATCCCCATAATCCATGGCACGGCATGATCCTTCGTGCATGGTTCAATAACAAGGCACGACATTACCCTTCGTGCATAATCAATATCACAAAGCACGGCATAATCTTTCGTGCATAATAAATAACAAGGCATGGCATTACCCTTCGTGCATAATCAATAATATAAGGCACGACATTAACCTTCATGCAAAATCAGTAAACAAGGCACGACATCACCCTTCGTGCATTAACACTCTTCCTCACCCAAATAACAATCACAATTAAGGGCAAATAATGAATAACAATAATCATGAACCGTCCCGGCAAGGGACACAACAATCATCAAAACAAGGTCTATGCAAGGGAAATAGAAATTCACTTTACAATAAGTCTCGGTAAGGGAAAACAATAACTCACTTTACAATAAGTCCCGGCAAGGGAAAGTAGTGTACAACTCCACAACCGGGCAAGGGTTCAATAATTCATCTTTAAAACATCTCACAATGAATATCAACAACGACTCACAGTCATACTAGATGCCAGTGTATGGATGCTCGTCACCACAGCCCATACACTACACTCGATCACATAGCACATAGCACATAATCAAATTCCGTCAAGCTAGGAAAGATCAAACACTTAGCTCTAGCCTTGAAGTCCAACTTATCCTTCAACTATAGATTTACCTCGAATTTCCGCTCTTAACTTGCTCGAATCTAATCACAATTGATTTCATTACATTAAACAATACTATATAACTTAGTTTGGATGCTTAAAAATGGTTTTCTCAAAGTTTACCCCAAAATTTCTCAAAATGCCCCTGGCCCCACGTGGTCGGAACTCGGGGTTCGGACCAAAATCTGGTTACCCATTCCCTCACGAGTTCAAATATATGATTTGTTTCAAAATAAGACCTCAATTCGAGGTCCAATTCCCCAATTCACGAAAACCCAATGTTCTACCCCAAAACAAGAATTTCTACCATGAAAACCTTTGATTTCTCTTGAAAAACATGTTTAATGATGTTAGGAATTGATAGAATTAAATAAAAAATGACTTACAAGTGCTTTGGAGTGATTTTGTTCTTGAGGGTTCGTGTGTGGTGTGTTAGGTTTTGAAAGAATGAAGATAAGAGCTCAAAAATTCATTTAAGTATAAATTTGCACAGCTGCGGATATCGCAATTGCGAACATTTGTTCGCAATTGCGAACACAACAGGTTTTGGGTATGAGGCTCTCGCATTTGCGAGAAATGGTTCGCGTTTGCGAACTGGGCTGGGTCACTGAAGCTTTCGCAATTGCGACGATAAGTTCGCATTTGCGAACATGGACTGATTACTGAAGGCCTCGCATTTGCGAGGTGTAGTTCGCATTTGCGAACCTAAGAGTCCCTGGACATTCATCACATTTATGATAAAGGGTTCGCATTTGCGAACACTGATATGCCTTGTCCTGCCATCTTCGCATTTGCAAAGATACCAGCTGGGTGAAAAACTAGCTGTGTTATTTTTCAGAATTTGCTCCAACAGCCTATCAAATCTTTACCCGAGCCCCTCGGGCTCCAAACCAAACATGTACACAACATCAAAAACATATTACAAACTTGCTCATGCGATCACATCGCCAATATAACATCGTTTTCATCAAATCAAGCCTTAAGTTCATGATTATCATTCTTTTTAGTTTCATAACTTTCAACTTGGAACTCAAGGTTCAAAACACATCAAACGACATCCAAATGTCACCAAATTTCGCAGAAAGCACATATATAATATTTAAGACTTGTACCGGGCATCGAAACCAAAATACGAGCCCGATACCAAGGTCATTTAATTCATTTTCCTTTAATAATTTCAGCAAAAACAATTTAACATTAAAATTCATATCTTAGGCTCTAGGCCTCAGAATTCGACACCGGACACATGCCCGAGTCCCATATTTTTCTACGGACCTTCCGGGATCGTCCGATCTCGGGTCCGGGTCCGTTTACCAAAAACATTGACTGAAGTCAACTATATCAATATTAATATTATTTTTCTTCAAATTTCTCATAGAATTCACATATTCAATCACAAAATCTTTTTGGCTACATGCCCGGATCATGCACGTAAATCGAGGCAACATAAAATGAGGTTTTCAAGGCCTCGAAAGTGCGGAACAAGTGAGGAAAATAGGTGATGACCTTTTGGGTCGTCACATCCTCCACCTCTAAAACAACCGTTCGTCCTCGAACGGACAAGAGAAGGAAGTACCTGAGTCGGGGAACAAATGTGGGTAGCGGCTCCGCATATCAGACTCGGACTCCCAGGTCGATGCCTCAAGAGGCTGACCTCTCCAATGAACATGCACAGAAGGATAAATCTTCGACCTCAACTGTTGAACCTGCCTGTCTAATATGGCCACCGACTCCTCCTCGTAGGATAAATCATTGTCCAATTGGACAGTACCGAAGTCTAACACATGTGTGGGATCGTCGTGGTACCTCCGAAGCATAGATAAATGGAAAACGGGGTGCACGACAGATAAGCTAGGTGGCAGAGGTAGTCTGTAAGCCACCCCTCCCACTCAGTCCAGAATCTCAAATGGACCAATATACCTAGGGCTGAGTTTGCCCTTCTTCTCGAACCTCATCACGCCCTTCATAGGTGACACTCGGAGCAATACCCGCTCACCAACCATGAAATCTACATCTCGAACCTTACGATCCGCATAAGTCTTCTTTCTGGACTGCGCGGAACACAATCTTTCCTGGATAGTCTTGACCTTGTCCAAGGCCTCATGTACTAAGTCTGTACCCAACAACCAAGCCTCTCCCGGCTCAAACCATCCGACTGGAGACCGACATCGCCTACCATACAATGCCTCATATGGGGCCATCTGGATGCTAGACTGGTAGCTGTTGTTGTAGGCGAACTCCGCTACTGGCAAAAACTAGTCCCACGAGCCTCCAAAGTCAATGACATAGTCTCGGAGCATGTCCTCTAGAATCTGAATAGTTCTCTCGGACTGACCATCCGTCTGAGGATGAAAAGCTGTACTCAACTAGACCTGGGTGCCAAACTCCTGCTGGACTGCTCTCCAGAACCGCGAGGTAAACTGCGTTCCCCGATTTGTGATAATAGATACCGGCACCCCATGAAGACGAACAATCTCCCTAATGTAAATCTTTGCTAACTTCTCCGATGAGTGAGAGACAGATACTGGAATGAAGTGTGCTGACTTGGTCAGCCTATCAACAATGACCCAAATAGCATCAAATTTCCTCTGAGTCAAGGGAAGTCCAGTAATGAAGTCCATAGTGATCCGCTCCTATTTCCACTTGGGAATTTCGATTCTCTGGAATATACCACCAGGTCTCTGGTGCTCATATTTCATCTGCTGACAATTTAGACACCGAGCAACATACGCAACGATTCATCCTGTGCCACCAATTGTGCTTCCATAAATCCTGATACATCTTCGCGGTGCCCGGGTGAATAGAATACCGCGAACTGTGGGCCTCCACTAAGATCAACTCTCGAATCCCCGTGACATTGGGCACACAAACTCGACCCTGCAATCTCAATACTCCATCCTAATCTAGAGTTACCTTCGTGGCACCTCCCCACTGTACAGTATCTCTCAAGTCACGCAAATGAAGATCATCAAATTGCCTCTCACGGATCCGCTCTAATAGAGATGAACGAGCGACCGTGCAGGCTAACACTATGCTAGGCTCAGAAATGTCCAACCTCACAAATCGATTGGCCAAGGCCTGAATGTCCAAAGCAAGCGGTCTCTGGCTGACCGGAATATAAGCAAGACTACCCATGTTGGCGGACTTTCTACTCAATGCATCGGCCACCACATTGGCTCTCCCCAGGTGATACAAAATAGTAGCATAATAATCTTTGTGTAACTCCAACCACCTCCTCTACTAAATTCAACTCCTTTTGCTTGAATAAGTACTGTAGGCTTTTGTGATCTGTGTACACCTCACATGTCACACCATATAGATAATGCCTCCAGATTTTTAAGGCATGAACCACTGCTGCCAAATCAAGATCATGAACTGGATAATTCTTCTCATGTATTTTTAGCTGTCCCGAAGCATAAGCAATAACCTTACCATCCTGCATTAATACCAATCCAAAAAGCATCACAATATAATGTGTAACAACCTAAAGCTGAAGGAAAAATTAGAGCTGAAGTTGTGGTCACAAAAATCTTGAACCTTCTAAAAGCGCTCCTCACACTCATCCGACCACCGGAAAGGAAAACCCTTTTGGGTCAATTTGGTAAAGGGCGATGAAATAGAAGAGAGCCCCTCTACGAATCGACGGTAGTAACCTGCTAACCCCAAGAAACTGCGGATCTCGATCACTGAAGCTGGTCGAGGCCAATTCTAGACTGCCTCAATCTTTTTTGGGTCCACCTGAATACCTTCCACTGATACAATATGACCTAGAAATGCCACCGAACTCAACCAGAACTCACATTTCGAAAATTTGGCATATAGTTGATTATCCTTCAGAGTCTGAAGAACCACTCTGAGGTGCTGCTCGTGCTCTTCCTGGCTACGGAGTATACCAGGATGTCATCTACAAAGACTATCACGAACAGATCTAAATAAGGCATGAATACCCGATTCATCAACTCCATGAATACTGCTGGGGCATTGGTCAACCCGAAGGACATGACCAAGAATTCATAATGCCCGTATCTAGTGCGAAAGGCTATCTTAGGAATGTAAGCCGCCCTGATCTTCAGCTGACGGTAGCCTGACCTCAAGTCTATTTTTGAGAACACCCTCGCTCCTTGGAGCTGGTCAAACAAATCATCAATCCTCGGTAGTGGACACTTGTTCTTTATCGTCACTTTGTTTAATTGCCGGTAATCAATACACATCCGCATCGAGCCATCCTTCTTCTTCACAAATAACAGGGGTGCTCCCCAGGGAGAAACACTGGGCCTGATAAAGCCCTTTTCTAGAAGGTCTTGCAACTGATCCTTTAACTCTTTTAACTCCGGCGGGGCCATACGATAGGGTGGAATAGAGATGGGCTGAGTGCCCGGTGCCAGATCAATACAGAAATCAATATCTCTATCGGGTGGCATGCCTAGCAAGTCTGAAGGGAAAACCTCGGGAAACTCCCGTACAATAGGAAATGAATCAATAGAAGAAACTTCTGCGCTGGAATCATGAACATACTCCAAATAATCTAGACACCCCTTCTCGACCATGCGTCGAGCCTTAACATAGGAAATAACAGTGCGAACAGAGTGGCTTGAGGTCCTTCTCCACTCTAGTCGGGGTGATTCTGGCTAGGCCAAGGTCACGGTCTTGGCATGACAGTCCAAGATAGCATGGTATGGGGACAACCAGTCCATCCCCAATATAATATCGAAATCCACCATGTCTAATAGCAACAGATCAACATGGGTCTCAAGACCCCCAAAAATAACTACGCACGAACGATGCACCCGGTCGACTACAATGGAGTCACCCACTGGTGTAGACACGTAAACTAGACTATCTAAAGCATAGCTAGGCACGGCCAGATACGGTGCAAAGTAGGAAGACACATATGAATATGTAGACCCGGGGTCAAATAATACTGAAGCACCTCTGTCACAAACAAGAATGGCACCTTTAATCACAACATCTGATGCCTCTGCCTCTGGCCTGGCTGGTAAAGCATAAAATCGGGGATCGGCACCTCCCCTCTTATCTACATCTCTGGTACGGTCATCCACTGGCTGACCTCTACCTTTGGTTGGACGGTCTCCACTTCTACGTTTTCGACCTCCACATCTATGATCTCTACCCCCCGACTGGCTGGGTAGGCTGAGGGTCAGTTGGGGCCTGAATCATAGGATGAGGAGCCCGCTGCGCTGAGTGTTGCCCGTCGCTCGAGGGCAAAACCTAACAAGATGACCCGGGTCACCACAACCGTAGCAACATTTAGGCTGATGGGGCTGCTGGCCCCGACGACTTGAATGGCCCCCACGAATACTCTAAAGAGGCTGAGCACTAATGGGAGGCTAATCTGAATACTGCTCACGAAGCCCATGATCACCTGGTCCACCCTGTGAAGCCTGTAGGGCTGAATGAAAAGGTCTAGAAGACTGGCCCCTATCGAAATATTCCCTACCTCCAGAAAAAGAACCACTAAATCTGCCGGAATGATGAGGCTTCTTATCTGAAGGATAGCCACCTCCCCGAGCAAGAGCCATCTCAACTCTACGAGCTGCATTAGTTGCCTCCCGAAAAGATATATCACTCCAAACTCCCATAGCCATTTGAAGTCTAATCGGCTGATTTAGCCCGTCTATAAACCTGTGGACCCTCTACCGATCTGTGGGGAGTATCACAACCGCATAACGTGTCAGATCAACAAATCTCATCTCATACTGAGTGACGGTCATAGTACCCTGCTGGAGGCGCTCAAACTTCCTCCAAAGTGCACCCCGCTGAGTAACAGGGAGAAACTTCTCCTGAAATAACTCTGCAAACTGGTCCCATGATAAAGCCGGGGACCCTGCTGGTCGAGTCAAACAGTAGTCTCTCCACTAAGTCTTGGCGGATCCTGAAAGCCTGAATGTACAGAAGTCCACTCCGTTGGATTCCACTATACCCATAGTCTTGAGATTCTCGTGGCAATTGAATAAGAAATCCTGAGGATCCTCTGATGTGGCACCGCTGAAAGTAGTGGTAAACAGCTTGGAGAACCGATCAAGTCTCCATAAGGAATTAGAAATCATGGCCGCTCCATCTCCAACCTGAGCTGTGGTACCTGACTGAGTGGCCACAACTGACTGAACCACTGGTGCCTGAGGCTGGGGAGCTACTTGCTCCGGAGTACATGCAACAGGAGTCTGGGCCCCTCCTCTAGCCTGAGAAGTAGCTGGTGCAGCTGGTAATAAGCCCGCTCTGGCAATGCTGTCCATAAAACCCGTTATCTTGACCAGAGCCTCTCAAAGATCTGGGGTAAATAAAGCCTCTCATGGGACCTGAGCTGGGTCCACTGGAGCTGCTGGGACTAGAACCTCCTTGCCAGTCTCAATATGAGGCTCCACCTCTGGAAAAGTTATCGGGGGATGTGCTCTGCCCCTACCATGGCCTACGGTACGGCCTCGGCCCCTGCCCCTCATTGGAGCTGCCTGGGGCTCAGGCTGGTAATCAGCAGACGAAGAACCGCGTGTCCTCACCATCTGCGAAAGGATAGAGTAGAAATTCAATCAGTATTTGAGGAACAAACCGCATGACAAGAAGGAACAAATGAGAGACTCTTTCCTAACTCAATAGACTCTTGAGGACAAGTACATACGTCTCCGTACCTACCTCTCAAACTCTACTAAGCTTGTTCGTGAGTTGTGAGACCTATGTAACCTAGAGCTCTGATACCAACTTATCACGACCCAGATTTTCCCCCAACATCGGGATCGTGATGGCGCCTACTCGTGGTAGCTAGGAAAGCCACTACATTCAACATTATCCTGTTCGTATCATTACTTTACACTCATATTTATCAACAAAAGAGATAATATTAATTTAATAAATGCGGAAGACTTTCAAATTAGAGATAAGTAATACCAAGGTAAAACACTAATGAAATCCTCTACCCAAGATGTGGAGTCACCAACTCACGAACTACTACTGAATACTACATATAAAGGTCTAAAAGAAAATAACATATATCTGTCCATCTCGGAACAATGAGACCACAACTAATAATATAAGTAAGCGGAAGAGACGCCGGGCCAGCGAACGCCTGCAAGCTACCTCAGTCTCGGAATGCTCGACTCCCACAAATACTCTACTGCTGCTGATGCTCCTGCTCAAAACCTAGACTTGTGCAAAAATGCACAGAAGTGCAGTATCAGCACAATCCGACCCCATGTGCTGGTAAGTGCCTGGCCTATCCCGGCGAAGTAGTAACAAGCCTAGGACCAGACACTCACATAAACCTGTGCAGTTCTATATACATATGTACACCACAAGATAACAAGAGATATCAAGTTAACAAATTCAACAAGAAATATCATAAGAGGGGAAACACAATCAACAATGAAAATCAGAATATGATGGAAACAGATTAATATCAAACAAAGAATATCAAGTAGTTGCACGGTATCACCCTTCGTGCTTTTACTCTCATCCTCACCAAATAAGCAAATAAAAGTGCACGGCATCACCCTTTGTGCTTTTACTCTCATCCTCACAATCCATGGCACGACATGATCCTTCGTGCATGGTTCAATAACAAGGCACGCCATTACCCTTCGTGCATAATCAATATCACAAGGCACGGCATGATCCTTCGTGCATAATCAATAACAAGGCACGACATTACCCTTCGTGCATAATCAATAATATAAGGCACGACATTAACCTTCGTGCAAAATCAGTAAACAAGGCATGGCATCACCCTTCGTGCATTACATTCTTTCTCACCCAAATAACAATCATAGTTAAGGGCAAAGATTGAATAACAATAATCATGAACCGTCCTGGCAAGGGACACAACAATCATCGCAACAAGGTCTCGGCAAGGGAAACAGTAATTCACTTTACAATAAGTCCCGGCAAGGGAAAATAATAACTCACTTTACAATAAGTCCCGGCAAGGGAAAACAATGTACAATTCCACAACCCGGCAAGGGTTCAATAATTCATCTTTAAAACATCTCACAATGAATATCAACAACGACTCACGGTCATGCTAGATGCTAGTGCGTGGATGCTCGTCACCACAGCCCATACACCGCACTATATCACATAGCACATAGCACATAATCCTATTCCCTCAAGCTAGGATAGATCAAACACTTACCTATAGCCTTGAAGTCCAACTTATCCTTCAACTATAGCTTTACCTCGAATTTCAGCTCTCAACTTTCTCGAATCTAATCACAATTGATTCTATTACAATAATAAATACTATATAACTTAGTTTGGATGCTTAAAAATGGTTTTCTCAAAGTTTACCCCAAAATTCCTAAAATGCCCCTGGCCCTACGTGGTCGGAACTCGAGGTTCGGACTAAAATCCGGTTACCCATTCCCTCACAAGTTCAAATATATGATTTGTTTCAAAATCGGACCTCAATTCGAGGTCCAATTCCCCAATTCATGAAAACCCTATGTTCTACCCAAAAAAACAAGAATTTCTACCATGAAAACCTTTGATTTCTCTTGAAAAACATGTTTAATGATGTTAGGAATTGAATGAATTATATAAAAAGTGACTTACAAGTGCTTTGGAATGATTTTTCTCTTGAGGGTTTGTGTGTGGTGTGTTGGGTTTTGAAAGAATGAATAAAAGAGCTCAAAAATTCGTTTAAGTATAAATTTGCACAATTGTGAACACAACAGGTTTTGGGTCTGAGGCTCTCGCATTTGCGAGAAAAGGTTCGCATTTGCGAACTAGGCTGGGTCACTGAAGCTTTCGCAATTGCGACGATAACTTCGCATTTGCGAACATGGACTGATTACTGAAGGCATCGCATTTGCGAGATGTAGTTCGCATTTGCGAACCTAAGAGTCCCTGGACATTCATCACATTTACGATCAAGGGTTCGCATTTGCGAATACTGCCTTGTCCTGCCATCTTCGCATTTGCGAACACTGCCTTGTCCTGCCATCTTCGCATTTGCGATAAAATCTTCGCGTTTGCGAAGATACTAGCTGGGTCAAAAACCAGCTGTGTTATTTTTCAGAATTTGCTCCAACGGCCTATCAAATCTATACCCGATCCCCTCGGGATCCAAACCAAACATGTACACAATATCAAAAACATATTACAAACTTGCTCGTGCGATCACATCGCCAATATAACATCGTTTTCATCAAATCAAGCCTCAAGTTCATGATTATTATTCTTTTTAGTTTCATAACTTTCAACTTTGGAACTCAAGGTTCAAAACTCATCAAACGACATCCAAATGTCACCAAATTTTGCAGAAAGCACATATATAATATTTAAGACTTGTACCGGGCGTCGGAACCAAAATACGAGCCCGATAACAAGGTCATTTAATTCATTTTCCTTTAATAATTTCAGCAAAAACAATTTAACAGAAAAATTCATATCTTAGGCTCTAGGCCTCAGAATTCGACTCCGGACACATGCCCGAGTCTCATATTTTCCTACGGACCTTTCGGGATCGTCCGATCTCGTGTCTGGGTCCCTTTACCAAAAACGTTGACTGAAGTCAACTATATTAATATTAATATCATTTTTCTTCAAATTTCTCATAGAATTCACATAATCTGTCACAAAAGCTTTCCGGCTACATGCTCGGATCATGCCCGTAAATCGAGGCAACATAAAATGAGGTTTTCAAGGCCTCAGAAGTGTGGAAAAAGTGAGGAAAATAGGTGATGACCTTTTGGGTCGTCACATCCTCCACCTCTAAAACAGCCGTTTGTCCTGGAACAGACAAGAGAAGGAAGTACTTGAGTCGGTGAACAAATGTGGGTAGCGGCTCCGCATGTCAGACTCGGACTCCCAGGTCGATGCCTCAGGAGGCTGACCTCTCCACTGAACATGCATAGAAGGATAACTCTTCGACCTCAACTGTCGAACCTGCCGGTCTAATATGGCCACCGGCTCCTCCTTGTAGGATAAATCATTGTCCAATTGGACAGTACTGAAGTCTAACACATGTGTGGGATCGTCGTGATACCTCCGAAGCATAGATACATGGAAAACTGGGTGCACGGCTGATAAGCTAGGTGGCAGAGCTAGTCTATAAGCCACCCCTCCCACTCGGTCTAGAATTTCAAATGGACCAATATACCTAGGGCTGAGTTTGCCCTTCTTCCCGAACCTCATCACGCTCTTCATAGGCGACACTCGGAGCAATACCCGCTCACCAACCATGAAATCTATATCTCGAACCTTACGATCCGCATAAGTCTTCTGTCTGGACTGAGCGGAACACAATCTTTCCTGGATAGTCTTGACCTAGTCTAAGGCATCCTGTACTAAGTCCTGTACCCAACAACCGAGCCTCTCCCGGCTCAAACCATCCGACCGGAGACCGACATCGCCTACCATACAACACCTCATACGAGGCTATCTGAATGCTAGACTGGTAGATGTTGTTGTAGGAGAACTCCGCTAATGACAGAAACTGGTCCCACGAGCCTCCAAAGTCAATGACACAGGCTCGGAGCATGTCCTCTAGAATCTGAATAGTCCTCTCGGACTGGCCGTCCGTCTGAGGATGAAAAGTTGTACTCAACTGAACCTGGGTGCCTAACTCCTGCTGGACCGCTCTCCAGAACCGCGAGGTAAACTGCGTACCCCGATCTGAGATAATAGATACCGGCACCCCATGAAGACGAACAATCTCCCTGATGTAAATCTCTGCTAACCTCTCCGATGAGTAAGAGACAGATACTGGAATGAAGTGTGCTGACTTGGTCAGCCTATCAACAATGACCCAAATAGCATCAAATTTCCTCCGAGTCAAGGGAAGTCCAGTAATGAAGTCCATAGTGATCCGCTCCCATTTCCACTCGGGAATTTCGATTCTCAGGAATACACCACCAGGCCTCTGGTGCTCATATTTCACCTGCTGACAATTTAGACACCAAGCAACATACGCAACGATGTCCTTCTTCATCCTGCGGAACCAATAGTGCTGCCGTAAATCCTGATACATCTTCGCAGCGCTCGGGTGAATAGAATACCGCGAACAGTGGGCCTCCGCTAAGATCAACTCTCGAATCCCCTCAACATTAGGCACACAAACTCGACCCTGCAATCTCAATACTCCGCCATCATCTAGAGTTACCTTCGTGGCACCTCCCCGCTGTACGGTATCTCTCAAGTCACGCAAATGAGGATCATCAAATTGCCTCTCACGGATCCGCTCTAATAGAGATGAATGAGCGATCGTGTAGGCTAACACCCTGCTAGGCTCAGAAATGTCTACTCTCACGAATTGGTTGGCTAAGGCCTGGACATCTAGAGCAAATGGTCTCCGACTGATCGGAATGAAAGCGAGACCACCCAGGCTGGCAGACTTTCTACTCAATGCATCGGCCACCACATTGGCCTTACCTGGGTAATATATGAAAGTGACATCATAGTCCTTCAGCAACTCTAACAATTGAGGTAGTCACAATGATTAACTATGTCAGTACTTTCACACCTCCCTTTTTTTTCTTTTACAAAGTCCCAACTATTACTATTACACCCCGGGAAGGAATATAACAATAGTAGTGGGGAAGGAGTTTTTCCACTTAAAGGACAGTCGGAACGGGATTTATTTATTAAATTTCAGAGTCGCCACTTGGGAAAATAATGGTGTCCCAAGTCACCGGTTTAATCCCGAACCGAGGAAATTTATGACTCTGTATTACAGTCTGCGAAACTAGAAACCTGGATAAGGAGTTCTCTTAACCCGGGAGAAGGTGTTAGGCACTCCCGGATTCCGTGGTTCTAGCACGGTCGCTCAACTGCTATTTTTGTTTTTATCTGATTTCTTTACATATTTTAATTAGGCACTTTTAAGTTCAGCTTTTTGATTTTAGAAGAATTGCAACTTCACGAAAACACATTTCGAGTCACACCGCAACCAGTACGCCTGTGACTTTTATGTATTTGAGTTTCGCCGAGAGTAAGATTTGGGTCACATAAATGCGCACCCGTATTTAGGAAAGTATTTTATTAAACACGTGCCTAAAGCAACTACGCGTTTGCGCTTTGCGAGGGCCATGAAATTTGCTAAATGGCACGCCTCGAATTCTAAGGTTGAGTTAATGCTAATTACAACGAGGGCCACGTAGTTGTCATTTTTCTTTGGCACGACGTATCTTGATTTATTCTAAAGGGCTTTATTGTTTATGGCCAGGAACAGTTACAAATTGTGAGATGGTATTGAATAGAACCTGATATGCCAAACATTTTAAGAGGAGCGTATTCGAATTGAAGTTTAGCTACCAAGGCAATAGCTCTAAACAAAAAAAAATGGTGATTTCATCCGAAACAGATTAATATTGCCTTGAATTAATAGAGAAGAATTCTAAAACAAACATGATGACTAAACAACTAAATTTACAACACTGATTCTGAATATGATATCAATAAATAACATGAAACAAATTTAGTAATGTCGCAATTCAACCGAAACAAAATTCTGGATCACTTTTATGCCAAAGGCTAGATTCAAAAAAAAATCACCAACAACCAACATCTTATTATAAAATTATGGAGAAGAAAAGTGAATATCCACATACCTATGAGCAGAAAACAACTGAGAATTAGCAGAAGCAAACTATCAAATAACGCCTACATGAAAGAGAAGAAGTCTGGCAAGCGCGAGTGGCTAAACTCAACAACAAAACAACAGCAATGGTGCTCAGTAACAGCTAACAACAAATCTGGAAATCTCGATTCGGAATTCAAATTGGTATTTTGAAGCCGAAAATAGATAAACACCACAACCAAAATTCGAGCCAGCGATTACAATTCAAACGGAGACAGAATCCCGGATCGGAACTTTCGAGCTTCAGAAGACTCAAATGTCAACTTCAAAAAGAATCAACGCGAGTCAAACCGGGCAACCTCATCAAATTTGGAACAGACTACCGTCAACCGAGCTGAATATTGAATTTGAAACTCACACACTGGGGCTGCTTTGAAACTCCTGACCGGGCAGAAATTAACTTGGCAAAGCCAAATAAAGGCTAAAAAATGACTGGATTTCAACAAAACAGAATCAGTAGAGAATAACAGCAATCAATATCGAATCTAATCTTCGGCAGCTTGGTAACCCAAAAAATTATAACGAAAACAAATCCTTGAATTGGCAACAACAAATGCATTTCTCAGAACCATTTTTTTGTGTTTGTTTATCTCTTTGCTTCAATCGTTTGTGTGTGTATTCGAGGGATGAGAGTGTGGAGTTGAACAAGGTGAAATGAAGAAGAAGCAGCAGCAGTGGTGCTCGGTTCTCCTTGTGATCGTGTGAACAATGAAGTGGGAGAGGGTTCTCTGTTGTTGCTGCGCAGCTGCCCTTCTCCCTGTATTATCAGGCGTTCTCTGCGAAGGTTTTCTCCAAATCCTCTCTTATCTTCTCTCCCCGAAATTCTGATTCGCCTCCCTTCTCCCGATGTGTGCGTGTGTGACTTTTATGTGAAGAAGAAGATGGGGTAGGGGAATGGGTCACGTATTTTCCGTGTCCCTTTCTGATGAAGGGGGAGGGTCTCTTTAAGTGAGAGGGAAAATGGGTCGGGCAGGCGGATTTGGGCTGGGGCGTGGGTTGGACTTATTTAATGATTTGGGCCAAGTGTATTTAAATAGTGACAGGCCCAATTTTGGGCATTATGTTAAGAATACCCCTTCCTTTATTTGTTATTAATTTTTTTTTATTTTTTTTGCTTTTGTATTCATTTTAATTTGTATTGTACATATATTTTTTTGTATTTTTCTTGATTTTATAAGATTGAGAGATCAAACTAACAATTAATCTAATTAAAGTCTAAACTATTTAATAACTATTTTGTAGTAATTTCTAATTAATACAAACATGCTATTTTTGATCTTTCTTTACATTGTTCTAAAATGGATTAATACCTAATAAATGCGAAATTAATTTTCTAAATGCAAATGCATATTTTTTTGTATTTTTCTTTTTTTTTTATGATCAATTAACACACAAATTGTAAAAATAAGGAAAAATTATTTATTTTGAATTTTATGGGAATAACTCATATATAGGGTAAAAATCACGTGCTCACAGCCCTCTTTGTTCGGGAACACGAAGAGTTTCCGTGCAAAGATAAGTGAGCAACTATGAACGATTTTTACCCGTTCGAGTATTCCGTTGTGAAGCATTTTTGAAAAGTTTTGACCGCACCCTGCTTCAAAGGTTGCCTACATATCCTGGGCTAAATAGGAATCAGGTCAGTGTAGTTCGGGAGTGATGGAGTATCGAGGTCGAGAGTCGAGGTTTCGTCTGAGGCTTCGGTCCGCTGTCCCGTTATTACATCAAAATTGAGAAAGACTAACTAAACCTATCAGCTACGAGTTACAAAATTCCTATCTATGAGTCTTTTGAAGCTTGATCTTGAGTTGGTTGGTGCTTCATGCGGACCCCTGATCTGAATCTTGATGCTTGTTAGCCGCAGGTGTTGGTTCAATCTTCTTCAACTTTTGGATCAAGTCCGGACATATAGTGCCCATGATTTCAGGTGGGCTCCTAGTTGCTGATGCTTGAAAATTATTCTTCCAATGGCATACTTGTTGTTGACTTAAACTTGTATCTTCTCTTCTATCGGCATTCTTGTTATTGCCCTGAACTTGTATTTCTCTTTTAACGGCATTCTTGTTATTGCCTTGACTTGCATTTTTCTTCCAACGACATTCTTGTTATTGCCTTGACCTGTTCAACTGCTTCAATTTTGAAATATTCGTCCATTCTCCAGGTGGACCCCTGTTTGTTACAAAAATAAACAACCAAAGAAAGATCTTTTCCTGCCCCAGTATGGTGACTGGGCACATTATGTTATTGAATGTTAGAATTTCATTTTTCTTATTTTTCTTTTTAAATGCACACATGTATGAAATGAAATGCAGAAAAATATTCCCTCGTTAGATAGGTGGGCGCCTGGACAGAAATTAAAAATGCATGAAATGCAATGCAGAAAAGTATTCCCTTGTTAGATAGGTGGGCGCCTGGGCAGAAATTAAAAATGCATGAAATGCAGTGCAGAAAAGTATTCCCTTGTTAGATAGGTGGGTGCCTAGACAGAAATTAAAAATGCATGAAATACAGTGCAGAAAAGTATTCCCTTGTTAGATAGGTGGGCGCCTGGACAGAAATTAAACGTGCATGAGATGCAGTGCAGAAAAGTATTCCCTTGTTAGATAGGTGGGCGCCTGGACAGAAATTAAACGTGCATGAGATGCAGTGCAGAAAAGTATTCCCTTGTTAGATAGGTGGGCGCCTGGACAGAAATTAAACGTGCAGAAAAGTATTCCCTTGTTAGATAGGTGGGCAGAATTCTCATGTAAATCCCTATCTTACATATTCTGAATCATCATCCACCTTCGCACCAACACTCACTGGCATTCTCGATATCTTACCGTAGAAACTCAATTTGATACTCGAAATCATTAACACCCTTCACACAACAATTCTTTTTGCTGCATATCAAGTAAAACTCTCCGCAAAAGCCTCGCCCATCACGCGACTATTAACCTGCTCACTGGTATACCCCACATGCCGAAATCATTCTCCGGTATCTTCCAACACTGCCGCATGGGGTACCATCACTACGACATCAATAACCCATCCTGAGTCCGAGCTCACTCTCCAGTTGCATGAGTTCCATTCACCCCTCGTGGACATCCATTAAATGTGCGACAATATCCTTTTACTTCAAAGTCCTGCTACACCTCTCTCCATTTAAGCGGCTCTATTTTGTTATCTTAAATCCCCCGCCACACAAGAATCCCTACTTCAAATTAGATTCGAAGACGCCAATACCCAAGCACCAATATTCTCAAGTCGTTCCAGACTCCCCTAAGGTGCATAGTTTTCTCATTACCAAGCCTTATGTTGCTCCACTGCTCTCCCACTTTGGGCAAATGATTCACGTCCAAGCAACGGTCGTAGTCAATATAACCTAGTCAAATAAGTCCAGAATCGATCCCATAGGGAATTAACCTACCAACTGCAACTTTCAAAACCCAAGAACACTTCTGAAGCAAGTTCCCAAACTTTGAGTATATTTTTGTGAAGGTTTTCTAACAACTAACTTTTGCAAGAATTAAATACTTAAAAGAAAGAATTGAATGTTGGGTAAATAATATCGAGAAAGACTAAGGTATTGATTTCCCCTATTGATGGAATCCCTTCTGTTTATGCTCATACAAATTGTCAATATATTCTATCAATCATGAACGCTATTTTTACCGTAATTCTCTCCCGAGCAACTACAATAATTTACTAGTGCACTCTCCCGAGCTACCCTAGCTAACTTTAATTTGAATAGTTCACTTAAGATTGTACCCAAGGCTTCGTTATTCCTAATCCCGCCTTTACGCCTAAAGTTATAGATTCCTCCAATAACCTAGGTGTGGTGTTGTTCAACTATATACCTAAATATGCACTCTTTTCCAAGTTATGCACACTAAATAGGCACAGATAATTGGGAGCTCTACCAATTAACTACAACAAGAATGAAGTTGAACAAATAGAAATATAGCTAACAATTTGTAATAACATAAACGATAAGTTCATAACCCAATAGGTTCCATCAAAACTTTAGAAAATGAATTAGCTACTCATGATCAGAGAAACAAGAACAATAATTGAATTCCTAATCAATGAATTAATATAAAAGAAAGAAATAAGTTGAGAGAGTTCTCTCTTACTATCATCTTGCAAAAGTAGGTAATAATACAAGGCTTTCCTCTCTTGGGCGAAATCTAGGTTTATATAGAGGGTTTAGGTCTTAAAAATTGAGTTTTTACAAAATTGGCCTTAAAATCTGCGGCAGCTTCCGCGGTTCGTTCGCGGTCATGAACGAATCGCGAACAGTCAACATCTCTGAATCTCAATAGGTTCCGCGAGCTTGTTTTTCCGCGGTTCATTTGCGGTCGCGAATGGACCACGAATGATCAGTGTTCCGGAATCTCACTTCAATTTTTCATGCCAACTTCACTTTAACTCTTCACTTGGCCTTTTCACCATCTTATGACTCAAAAATAGCTCTTTTAGTCTCCAAGCTCATGTGTACCTATAACACACCAATAAACACTAATAAAAACATTTTGTCATCATAAACAATATCAATTCAAAAATAAAGTATGATTATTTAGGGCATAATTATAGTCAAATTCACCTATTATCAATACCCCACACTTAAAACTTTGCTCATCCCTGAGCAACCTTAATCAAACCTTAGGCCAATTTTATTAATGTTTCCCCCAAAATATGTCACAAAATCTATCTTTCATGATTAACCTAAGACATGCACAATCCTTACCTAACCGTAAACTCACATGCCAACACATTATTGCTTACTCTAATTATTATCACAGACTTGCAAATTTACCATTTTCCTCTTGAGTTATATTCCCTCACACAATTTATTGAGAGGAGTTCCCACACATAAATAATTTTGGATATGGAACTTATAGATATAAGAAAACATTTACTCACTCTCAACAAAGAACATTCATATGCATACAGACACACCATAAGCTTGCCCCTAGTGTAATACTCCACTAATCGAGTTATTCAATCATAGATCAAGAGGTCTTTAAGGGTTGTAATGTTAGCTACGGGACTGGTATGATACTTTTGAGTATAGTGGCTAACCTCCCTAAGCACTTTTCTTTCTTTTTTGCAACTTCCCCTTTTTGTTTTCTTCCTTATGTCTCCCCTAAACATTCCTTCACTTTTAGTTGCTTTTAATCCCCTCTTTCGTTGGTGTAACTGGCCTTTCTAATTTACATATATACATTGATTTTTTTTAATCATTACTTTGCAACGCATTTACATTATTTTGCCAGTTCACCATTTTCTACCATTCATTCTTGATTTTTCCCTTTTTCAACTTCCCTTCACCCCACACTTAGACTTTTGCATATTCATTACAACACAAGTTCTTCTAGGAGGTAAAGTAGAACAATATAAGATTTTGATTTTTCATGAACATTCAAGGGTTATCAAAGAATATGCTTTAAGCTCAAACGGGTTAACTAGGATATTATGTACGGGTGAATTCATGTCTTATTGATTTATGGGGTTACACAAAGAAATGCCTCTATAATCTCTACAACCAAACAACTTCTATTTCACTTTGAAAACACAAAGGGCAAGTTCTAGGTATCATGTAAAACATATAATGTAAGTAAAATCTCACACACACATAGCATGCAACTCATTTAGAATCCGGTTCATCTACAAAGTCCTATCAATGTTCAAGCAAGTTGTATTGTGCAATTTAAGGCATATCCTAGAATCTACAGTCAAGCTTAGACAATACATTCTCAAGTTCAATTAAATTTTGCTAATGTGCATACTTAGGGTTATATGTCAACCTTTGCCCTCTAATCCTAAAAAGAAAAATCTACCTAACCCGGTTCAATAAAAACCCTTGGAAAAGAACCGTGGTCAAAAGAAAAACCAAGGGGAGGTGATACACTACCTAGAAAAAGAAAATAAAAGAAAGAAAAATTCCTACATGGACTACTTCCCTCAAGAGTACTTGTCCTAAATAGTCCGTCATCAGGAAGAGTCCTCTACTAATATTTTTGGATTTTTCAATTTTTTTTATTTTTTTGTGTTTTTATTCCGACTTAGGCCCTTAAGAAACCCTTCGCCAAGTGTCCATCATCGGGCCAAGCCAACTAATATTATTTACAACTACAACTACTATGTACAACTTATACAAGATAAATTTCCCACCCCATACTTAAAATCATGTCATGTCCTCATGACATAATAATACAAATATAGCTTAGAAGGGTGAGAAAAACTTACCTGTGACTCACTAAGAGTCGGAGACGGTGGAGGGGTCGATATGACACGCTCGACTCAGTGCTTAGAACCATGCCATGAACCTATTTTCTAACTGAGCTTGCCTCTGTGACATCGCGTCTAAGCGCGTGTGTAAACCATCCACGGAGGTGTGTAAGTCCGCAACCTCCTCCTCCATAGACCTAAGCATAGATCTAGTAGACTCGGACCTAGCCATGCCCGCTCTTTGATGAGCGTGCCTAGAAGGTCCGACGGAGTCAGTAGAATGCATGGCCCGGACAACCGGCACAGGGTCATCTTCAGCATCCAAATCAATTGGGTCATTGTCTCGGCCCACCCAGATTTGTGAAGCTCTAAATGGAGCTTTTGGAGGGAGATCACCATCCGTGGACATGACTAGAGTCCGATGGCCGAGACACAGAGTAGTGACGAGAGACGGGTAATAGAAACCCTTGGCTTTGAGGGGTCCCCTCAGCACCATCTCGTCACTAATCAAACGGGCGATGTCAATGTCCCACTGGGTGACAAAGCACCATGTTAGTAATGCCCTATTGAAGTTCACATCAGTGGTGTTTCTTGAGGGCAAAAAATGGTTACATATGATTGTGAACCAGCATTTAGCAGTGTGGGTGAAACTGTTAGAGTGGAGTGTCTTGTTTCTTATCCAGACTGGGATACCAACAACACATAAGGCCTCAATTAAGGGGTCCCAAGTGACACCAGGCCTATCGTGGTAGTAGTCCACATCACCAGTGAAAGTTGGCAGTCTAAGAGCCTACCTAATAGTTTGTACATGAGCCCAAACATACTTACCTCAGACGAAGACTTCTCTGGACATCCCGTAGGGAGCATTAGCATAGAATTCCCTAACCAACATCTTGTTTACGAGGTCCGGTACATTAAACAGGAACTCCATTTCGCGGCGACGGATCTCATCATATATCTTGGGCTTTTCAGTCCAAATCGCTAGCCTGTCGTTTTCAATTTCCTGGAGCCAAGCTTTAGTAGCCTTGGCATGGAAGTCAGCTTCCGCCTCGTCGCTTCTGAATCTAGACTCGTCATAGGTTGGTTGCCTAGACGAGCTTGCTGCATGCCTTGATCTTTTAGGAGCCATAATCCTGCACAAAACAGAAACAACCAAAAATTTCCATAACGTTAGTATGTCGGTTGGCTACTCAGACTTCACCATCCGTGGATTATTACAATATTTTCTTTAGTGCTATCATCCCATAACTCCTACTATTAACTAATTATTTAACAAATTCACCAAGTCACCTCAAGCACCCCACATTTATTTCTTTTAGCAATCTAACATGACCCAATTAGACTACACCATCTCCAATTTTATACAACAACAAACAACCAAAAAGTTGGGCAATATCTCCCCTAAAAATTCAATATCCAAATACTACAACATACATTTGCCCACATTGGCTAACCAAATCACCAACTATATCACCCATCACATTGGGTCTCCAGCACAACAAAATTAACACAATTAACTATATTGGAGACCCAACAACACCAACAATACCAACAATATCAATAATACAAACAATACCACAATAAAAATCATACTAGAACTACACTACACAAACAAATTAATTTATATAGAATCTACTACTACTAGCAATGTATTGTACAATTCTACAATTAGACTAATAATGTAAACTAATTACTTCTACACAATCTAAGGATAACAATTTGAGAGAAAAAGAAAAAAAAAAGAAAAACAAAGAAGACAACTTACTATGAAGTGTTGGAGAAGTGGAGAAGATGAAGAAGATTGGCGTAGATGGGTTGTTGGGAGAAGAATTAAAGAGAGGGAGTAGAGAGAAGGAGGAGAGAATTTTAAGAGAGAGAGCGAGATCGGGGGAGAATGGCGGCTTTTATATTGGGGGAATTAGCGGGGTTTATGTTTTTAGGGTAGTTAAAAGGGGGGGGGATAAAAAGTAATTTTTTTGTATATGCTCGTTGCAGACCTGACCGCGGTCATTCGCGGTCCATTCGCGGTCGCGAACGAACAGAGAATAGTGAGATTCAGAGAGGTCATTTTTCTGTGGTCCGTTCGCGACCGCGAACAAACCGCAATACATCAGCTTCTCTGATTATTTTTGCCTGGCAGCAGCAGAATTTTTTTTATATATATAGACTAACTATAATGAGTACACTTACAACAAGTTCATGGGTTGCCTCCCACGTAGCGCTTGATTTTACGTCGCAGCACGAATCAACTTAGCGCATTTTAAGGCTCGCTAGACCTTTGAGGTTCCTCTAACCGTAGTTCCACCTTATCCTCGATGTCATCCATCCCAACATAAAGTTTTAACTGCTGTCCATTTACTTTGAATGTGCGCGAACCATCAATAGTTTGAATTTCCACAGCGCCCGATTGTAGTGCCTCAATTACTCGGAAAGGGACTGACCATCTTGATTTTAATTTGCCCGGGAACAATCATAATCTTGAGTTATATAGAAGTACCTTATCCTCAGTTTTGAAGTTACGCTCTATGATGTTTTGGTCGTGAATTCACTTCATCCGTTCTTTATATAGTCTTGTGCTTTCAAAGGCCAGATACCAAAATTCTTCCATCTCGTGCAACCCGGTAACTCTAGATTTCCCCGCTTCCTCCCAGCTGAGATTTAATTATTTCAAAGCCCACCATGCTTTGTGCTCTAGTTCCACAGGTAGATGACAAGCTTTCCCAAACACCAATTTGTATGGTGACATGCCGATTGGTGTCTTCAATGCTGTCCTATGTGCCCATAATGCATCATCGAGCTTCCTAGACTAGTCGGTCCTTGTGGCGTTCACTATTTTTGTTAATACACTCTTTATCTTCCTGTTGGAGACCTCAACTTGCCGCTGGTCTGCGGGTGATATGGAGTAGCAACCTGGTGTTTCACATCATATTTGGCGAACAATTTCTCGAATGCCCGGTTGCAAAAGTGTGTACCCCCATCACTAATGATTGCCCTTGGAGTCCCGAAATGGGTGAAAATGTTTTTCTTCAGAAATCCCACCACCACCTTAGCATCATTAGTGGGTATTGCTACAGCTTCCACCTATTTGGACACATAATCTACCGCAACAAGTGTGTACTTATTACCGTGTGAGATTACAAATGGGCCCATGAAGTCTATTCCCCGGACGTCAAACATTTCCACTTGTTGAATGGGGTTCATTGGCATCTCATGACGCCAGGAGATGTTCCCGGTGCGTTGACATTCGTTGCATCCTTTCACCCACAAGTGTGCATCTTTAAACACCATTGGCCAATAGAATCCGGCCTCAAGTATCTTGGCGATTGTTCGCACTCCTCCAAAGTGGCCACCATATGCGGAAGCATGACACGCCTGCAAAATAGAAGATTGTTCGATCTCGGGGACGCATCTCCGGATCATGTTATCGAGACATATCCTAAACAAATAGGGTTCATCCCAATAATAAAGCTGGCTTTCACGAAAAAATCTTTTCCTCTGGACCGATGATAGGTCGTGAGGAACAATACCGCTGGCCAGGTAATTTGCATAATCTGCATACCATGGCGCTTCAAGGAGAGTGGTAGTGAGCAGCTGCTCGTCTGGGAAGGTTTCCAGAATTTCTCCCCTCTCTTTTACAATTTCTGCTCCTTCAAGTCGTGACAAATGATCAACGACTTGATTTTTGGTGCCTTTTCTATCACATATTTCAAGGTGGAACTCTTGTAGAAGAAGCACCCAACGAATTAGGCACGACTTAGAGTCCTTTTTATCAATTAAGTACCTTAAAGCTGCATGTTCAGTGTATACAATTACCTTGGATCCTATGAGATAGGACCTGAATTTGTCGAACGCGAACACTACCGCCAGCATCTCCTTTTCCGTCACTGTGTAGTTCAGTTGTGCTCCACTCAATGTTCTACTAGCATAGTAGATTGGATGCATCATCTTGTCTTTCCTTTGGCCAAGCACTGCACCCACTGCATAATCACTTGCATCGCACATTAGCTCAAACGGTTGCTCCCAGTCGGGGGCAATGATGATGGGTGCTGTGACCAACCTCTTCTTCAGCTCCTCAAAAGCAATCCTGCATTCATCAGAAAATACAAAGGGGTGATCTTTTTCAACTAACTTACAGAGGGGGTTTGAGATTTTGGAGAAGTCTTTAATGAACCTCAGGTAAAAACCGGCATGTCCAAGAAAGCTTCTAATGGCCTTGACGGATATTGGTGGAGGCAACTTTGCAATGACATCTACTTTAGCTCGGTCCACCTCAATACCTTTGCTCGAAACCCGGTGCCCCAATACTATACCTTTTTGTACCATAAAATGGCATTTCTCCCAGTTTAGCACTAAGTTTGTCTCGATCACCGTTTCAGCACTCTTGTCAGATTGACAAGGCATTCATCAAATAAATTCCCCACCACCAAGAAATCATCCATGAACACCTCTATAATGTCTTCCACCATGTCGGTGAATATAGCCATCATGCACCTTTGGAATGTGGCTGGTGTATTGCATAGTCCGAATGGCATCCTCCTAAAGGGAAAAATGCCATATGGGCATGTGAAAGATGTCTTCTCTCTATCCTCGGGGGCTATGGAGATTTGATTGTACCCCGAGTACCCATCCAGGAAGCAAGAGTGTAACCTCACTGCCAACATGTCAAGCATCTGATCAATGAAGGGAAGTGGGAAGTGGTCCTTGCGGGTGGCTAGATTCAGCTTATTATAGTCCATGCATATTCTCCACCTGGTGATGGTTCTTGTTGAGATCAATTCGTTATTCTCATTTTTCACCGCCGGCATGCCACCTTTCTTTGGCACACATTGAACTGGGCTAACCCAACTACTATCAGAGATTGGGAAAATAATTCCCGCGTCTAGCCACTTTATTACCTCTTTCTTCACCACTTCCTTCATGTTTGGGTTCAGCCGTCTTTGATGTTCCCTGGAAGGTTTGTGCCTCTCTTCCAGGAGAATCTTATGCATGCAATATTCGGGGCTGATCCCCTTTATGTCTGCCATGGTCCACCCAATGACAGTCTTGCATTCTTTCAGTACCTATATAAGCTTTTGAGCCTGCACATCTAGCAAACCATATGAAATAATAACAGGTAAGGTGGATTTAGGACCTAGAAATTCATACCTGAGATGAGATGGTAGTGGTTTAAGCTCCAGCTTTGGTGGCTCTTCTATGGATGGCTCTGCAGGAGGGGTCTCTCTTTTCTCTAGATGTAGAGGCTTAAATTCCAACTCTCTCTCCCAAAACCCCTTACCTTCCAGAGATAGCACCCACTCTACTAGACTTTCACCATTTACCTCTTCTAAGTTCATTAGGCTTGCCTGAAGTGGATCTTCAATGGTCAATTCTACATCGTCTGTCTCCACTATCACATCAACCGCATTAATAAGAGAGCAATTCACGAACTCACTAGGGCGCCTCATGGATTTTTGCACATTGAATATGATCTCCTCATCATTCAACCTCATCTTGAGTTCCCCAGTCTCACAATCAATCAATACTCTCCCAGTGGCTAGGAATGACCTTCCTAAGATTATAGGAATTTCCTCGTCCACCTCGCAGTCAAGAATCACAAAATCGGCGGGAAACACGAACTTCCCCACCTAGATGAGCACATCATCTAATATACCAAATGGCCGCTTAACCGTCCTGTCAACAAGCTGTAATAACATATAAGTAGGCCTGGCTCTCCCCATGCCTAACCTCTTATAAATCACCAAGGGCATAAGATTTATGCTTGCCCCCAAATCACACTATGCCTTTGCAAAGTTTCCTATAGTGCATGGAATGGTGAAGCTACCTGGGTCAGATAGCTTCTCTGCAATGGGTCTAGAGACCACTGCACTACAAGTCTGAGTAAGAGTCACGGTGGCCAAGTCTTGGAAATCAAATTTCCGCGACATCAAGTCTTTCATCATCTTAGCATACCTAGGCATTTCTTTCAAAGCTTCAATTAAAGGAATGTTTACCAGGATTTGGTTGAGCATATCAAAGAACTTCTTGTATTGCTCTTCTTTCTGGTGCTTGGCCAACCTTTGGGGGAATGGTGGTGGAGGCCTCTTCTTCCCAATCACTTAAGATTTTTCTTTTTCTATCACTCTCTCTTCAACCTGCTGCTCTATCTGTCCAGCTACTTTCTCCGTTCCCTGTTGCACATCTTTATTTTCAGCTACTGGCTGGACTATGACTTCTGTCAACCCGGTGGACTCATCCAGTTCAATGGGCACTGGAGTGAGTGTCTCAGACTGTGCATTGCTTCTCTCTCTTTCCTGCTCAGCATCAAGATCTCTACCACTTCTCAGATTAACTGTCATCAGCTGCTTTGGGATTTGGTCCTTTGGGTTTGTTTGTGTATCTGCATGCAATGTCCCTTGAGGACGATTGTTAAGTGACATAGCAATCTGGCCCACCTGTACTTCAATATTCTTGATAGCTGCGTCATGTGCATCCATCCTTTCATTGGTTTTGGCATTTGACCCAATTACCTGCTGCATCATAGCTTTCAACTCTGCGAACCCATCGTCATGTCTACCCCAATGCTGTGGTAGAGGTGGATGATACCCCTGCTGCTGATTGTTGAAATTCTGAGGTCTAGGATATGGAGCAATGTTGTTTGGTGGCCTCATACCTACTGCATTATACTATTGTTGATGAGGCCTGTACTGCTGTGGAGCATGCTGACCCCAACTCTCGTTACCTTGTCGCTGCCCTCCATAATTTGCTACATAGTTCATTTTTTCATGCTGGTGATGACGTTCTTGGTCTACAGCCCATGTATTACCTATGGGTTGGCTAATGCAAGATGTGCATAAACCACCATTGGTAGTGTCTACAATGTGAACCTGCTGTTTGACCCCAGATTCTTCCACCTTCTTCGTCAGGATGCTCATTTGTGTCAATAGGGTTTCCATGTTCTCCTCCATAGTGTTGGATGGATTCAGAGGTGCAGAGTGTACCACTGGAGTGATAGGAGCATTCCTGGTCATCCACCCGGAGTTTTGAGCCATCTTGTCAAGCAAATTTTGGCCTTCTCTCCAAGTCTTGCTCAAAAAAGCCCCACCTGCTGAAGCATCTGCAATATTCTTCATACTATCGTAAAGCCCCATGTAGAACCTCTGACCCAACATCTGCTCAGGAATCCCATGGTGAGGACACATAACAAGCATGCATTTGAATCTGCCCCAAGTTTCATGTAATGTCTCTATTGGTTTCTGCTTGAAGCTCACAATCTCATCAATTTGCTGAGCTGTCTTGTTAGGTGGATGAAACTTGTTGTGGAATTGCTTGACCAACTCATCCCAAGTTGCAATAATGTTTATGGGGAGTGAGTTTAGCCATACCTGCACAGCCCCTATAACTGAGAATGGAAATAGCAGTAGTCTGATGGCTTCCGGTGTCACATTCGGATGCCTCCGTGTCTTGGATATTGAGAGAAAGTTCTTCAGGTGCTGTTGTGGATCTTCAACCTGAGACCCAGAGAATAATCCCTTGTTTTTCAACAAGTGTAGCATGTTGTTAGTAATCTGGAAATACTCAGCTTGAATTGCTGGCACAATGATGGCAGTTGCCAAAGTATCCGTTGTTGGTTGTGCCCAGTCAAATAGTGCACCTTCTTGTGCCTCCTGCGCCTCTTGCATGTTCAACCCAGCTTGCTGGTTTGGGTCGTTCATGTCACCCATGTTGAAATCTAGTTTGATTGGTTGCTGAGATTGCTGAATTTGTTTGATTTCCCTGTTACGTGCCCGGAAAGTTTGCTCGGGGTCTGAGAGTCCTTCAATTAGTTCTCCAGTCCTTGCAGATTTTCTAGGCATGCATCTTAGTACCCTATTCAACAATCATAAAAAATTTCAATGTAAAGTGTAGAAAAAACCTGACTACACAAGAATCTTGTAGTTCTGTCAATGGCAATTGATAATTTTGTTAATTCCCCAGCAACGACACCAAAATTGATTCACGTCCAAGCAACGGTCGTAGTCAATATAACCTGGTCAAATAAGTCCAAAATCGATCCCACGGGGAATTAACCTACCAACTTTAACTTTCACAACCCAAGAACACTTCTGAAGAAAGTTCCCAAACTTTGAGTATATTTTTGTGAAGATTTTCTAACAACTAACTTTTGCAAGAATTAAATACTTAAAAGAAAGAATTGAATGTTGGGAAAATAATATAGAGAAAGACTAAGTTATTGATTTCCCCTATCGATGGAATCCCTTTTGTTTATGCTCATACAAATTGTCAATGTATTCTATCAATCATGAACGCTATTTTTACCGTAATTCTCTCCCGAGCAACTACAATAATTTACGAGTGCACTCTCCCGAGCTACCCTAGCTAGCTTTAATTTGAATAGTTCACTTAAGATTGCACCCAAGACTTCGTTATTCCTAATCCTGCCTTTACGCCTAAAGTTATAGATTCCTCAAATAACCTAGGTGTGGTGTTGTTCAACAATATACATAAATATGCACTCTTTTCCAAGTTATGCACAATAAATAGTCACAGGTAATTGGGAGCTCTACCAATGAACTACAACAAGAATGAAGTTGAACAAATATAAATCTAGCTAACAATTTGTAATCACATAAATGAGAAGTTTATCACCCAATAGGTTCCATCAAAACCTTAGAAAAGGAATTAGCTACTCATGATCGGAGAAACAAGAATAATAATTGAATTCATAATCAAAGAATTAATATAAAAGAAAGAAATAAGTTGAGAGAGTTCTCTCTTACTAATAATCTTGCAAAAGTAGGTAATAATACAGGGCTTGCCTCTCTTTTGCGAAATCTAGGTTTATATAGAGGGTTTAGGTCTTAAAAATTGAGTTTTTACAAAATTGGCCTTAAAATCTGCGGCAGCTTCCGCGGTCGCGGTGAACCACGAATAGTCAACGTCTTTGAATCTCAACAGGTTTCGCGAGCTTGTTTTTCCGCGGTTCATTCGCGGTCGCGAATGGACCGCGATTGAACAGTGTTCCAGAATCTCACTTCAATTTTTCATGCCAACTTCACTTTAACTCTTCACTTGGCCTTTTCACCATCTTATGACTCCAAAATAGCCCTTTTAGTCTCCAATGGCTCATGTGTACCTATAACACACCAATAAACACTAATAAAAGTATTTTTTTCATCATAAACAATATCAATTCAACAATAAAGTGTGATTATTTAGGGCATAATTATAGTCAAATTCACCTATTATCAGCAAACTCACTTCTTCAGCTAATTGCTCGGCATGTCCTCCCTAAGCCTGTCCTTTGAGAAGTTTGAACTCTGCCTGACACTTCCCACATGACTTTCTCATCGTTCACTGCTCAGTCGTTGTCTTAATAAAATTTATCTTCCTAGAACTTGAATCCACAATTTGCTACTAATCTCAAACCCTTCCGAAGGTCATCTTTATCAAACCATCAACATTTGCAATACTGATTCAGTCTGGAGCCACCGCATCCCTTGATATCCGATAGTTGCAGTTTCAATAGTATTTCACAATATCCCGCCATAAGGCGTATTGTAGCAGATCATAACACTGACAAACTTGAAGCATTCAATTAGGACAACAACACCACAATAAAGAAGAGAACTCTTCCACGCTTGCAATTACCACGTTTCATTACTCCCACTAGTCCATATCTGACCATCCTTAGTTCGATTGACTTTCCCCTGCCGATAATAAAATACTAAATCTCTTTGATTACACACTGAGTAAACCTCCCTTCAATTCATTCACTTCCCCAACACCTGGGCAAACATCCTGCCATCACAACAACACTGTAGAATAATCACTCATGAGCATCATGGAAACCTGTATCTAGCCTCAAGGCTTTCAGAAGTTCTATTACAAAGCTAAAACAATGGAATATCCTTCCGTAATATGGCTATAATAGTCTAATCAACTATACCGGGTAAATTATCCTGCACCACATTTGTAGTGCCATTGAAACCCTTTAATGTTCGATTTATAACTAGCACTCGCGTCGAGTAAGATTGAGTGGATATGAATCAAGGGCATAAGCCTCAAAGGAATCAAACCGCACGATAAGAAAATCAAGAAGGGAAGTACTCCAAACAGTCCTGCAGCCTCCCGAGGATAAGTACAGACGTCTCTGTATCGATCCTCGAGAATCTGCTAGACTTGCACATAACTCGTGAGACCGATGAGAAGCTAGTGCTCTGATACCATGTTGTCACGAACCAAATCCACTACGGGTCGTGGTGGAGCCAGACACCACTGTCAGGCTAGCCAATTAGATTTCCAATTAATTCCTCTTATAATACTTTTGAAAATTTAAGGGGTTTCCCTTCCAATTTATACAAATATAAGATATGGATTCAAAGTTAAATAATAACAACTAGTACAAAATTTTACCGAACCCTCCCAAAACTATCACAAGTGCATGAGCAACTACTGATGAGGATATAAAATACAACACAACACCCATCTGAAATACAATGGGTAGAAAAGAAATACAATTACTAGAAGGGACTTTAAAGAGCTACGGACCGCCTTGCATACTGTAACTCACCTAACCCCCGAATCGTCCTTGCTATACGCCCAGTAGGCCGCTAATGTATCAAGTACATGTGCAACAAAAATGCATAGAAGTGTAGTATGAGTACATAATCAACGTGTACTCAGTAAGTGTCCCACCTAATCCCGAAGTGGTGGAGACCAGATGGTCAACTTTGACACACCCTAATGGTCCAACGATTATTTGTTCTCGAGATACATATCAAATAGTGGATTTATTTTCTAACATGATTTTTATCCAAATAGAGTAAACAAGTAAACAAATAATTCTTTCATAAGAAATTTTCCAATATTTCTTTTCATTATTAACAAGATGATCTCGATCCAGAGTGAGGCATGTAACGACTTAAATAAGTCCAGGAAGCAATACAAACATACACAAATCATACCGAGGTAACGGCCCGTTCCAACAGAAATAAATATGCACTTACCGAGGGTCTACGGTGTGCCTATAGATGCATCTATTAATCTACTGAGGCGTTCAGCCCGATCCAAAATAAACACACACAGACAAACAATTAGTCAAGTATTCAATGTGGAGCACTTATCCAAGTAATCCAATGCTCTGTTTAACAATTCAGGAAATAATGTTTAATCTCTTATTAAATTCTTTTACTAATCAAAGGTGATTTAAACAATCCAAGTCATCAATGAATTCATAATTTATTCAAGTATAACATGTTTTTGGGTCCTAGACTACCCGGAATAGTATAATAGTAGCTACGCACAGACTCTCACCACCTCGTGCGCATGTAACCCCCACAACTAGGAGCACACAATCAATTTAACTCACATATGGGTAATTTCCCCCTCACAGAATTAGAAAGGAGACTCACCTTGCTCTAAAGACTCGCAACAGGCATTCAACATCCTTCTGATGGCTTGAACCAATGCACGATGCACCAAAACTAGCCAATGATCATATAAATCCATTAATATATGCTCAACTATACTTTATCATCCAATTTATAACAATTCCTAACCCCGAACGAAAAATTGACCAAAATGCCCTCGGGCCCACGTGCCCAAATCCGAAATTTCTCAAAGATAAAGATTACCCATAACCTTGGGAACTCAAATATATAATTTTCTCCTAATTCTATGCTCAAAATCATGGCTAAATTCTAAGATTATGATTTTCTAGCTTTTCCACCAAACCCCCAATTTCTATACTAATTTTCATGCTTAAATCCATAGTATAGTCTTGTATTTAACTTGGAAATAAATAGGGGTAACTTACCTCAACATTGGTGATAAATTCTCTCCTTAAAGCTCTCTAAAATCGCCCCCAAGCCATGCAAAATGGGGCAAATGAGCCAAAATCCCGATTTAAACCAAGGTTCTGCCTCCAGCGTTTTTCGCTCTTGCGGTGAAGGGACCGCTTCTGCGGTCCCGCTCTTGCAAATATCCAGGCCGCCTCTGCTATCTCTCAAATCACCTAACCAACCGCTTCTGCGATCTACCCATCACAGAAGCAATTCCGCTTCTGTGAAAAAAAAATCCGCTTCTGCGGTTCCTGGCCAAACGTCCACTTTCCGCTTCTGCACCTGCCAAGCCGCATCTGCTGTTCCGCTTCTGTGAGGTAGCCTTGTTTCAATAGATGGTCCACTTCACTCTGTAAAAATCTGCATTCTGAAGTTTTGTGCCTGTGATCATTGTGAAACTCGCACCAATGATCTAGATTGCACTTTTTTGGATTTGACCGCATCTCCTTCGCCCACCGTACCTTATCTCCCATGTTCCGAAAAATAGCTATGAGCTCGGAGGTGGTAAAATTGAAATTATATTCAGCGAATCTTGCCTTCAAGCTTCCATCATAGTCACGTGGCTCTTGTCTGTTTCTATCATTTCTAAATCTTGAATAAGAGTCATATTCCATGTTTCTTGATTTTATCATATCGTTGATTTTCCTATTTTGTTCTTGAATATTTTCCTACAGGGCCCAAATATGGATCGTATCTATTTTTACCTGATCTTTTTTCAGCTTCGGACCTTGTTGAGGTATGGTATCCTCTTCAATTCTGAGTTCTGTACTATACCTGTTATAAACATCGTTCCAAGTGGTTGCAGGAAATTCACGAAGGCTTTCTTTAAGCCTTCTCGTGGCTTCCGAACTTTTATCGTTCAAATTATTTGTAAAAGCTATAGCAGCCCAATTATCTAGTACACGAGGTAAAGTCATTCGTTCTTGTTCAAACCTATCAACAAAATCTCTGAGTAACGCCGTGTCTGATTGTTTAATTTTGAAAATGTCCTCCATTCCTTTTTCAACCTTTTGCGCTCCTGAGTGTGCTTCAATGAAAGAATCTGCAAGCTGAGCAAAAGAGTTTATAGAATTTTCAGGCAAAAGAAAATACCAGGTTAGTGCACCCTTGATGAGTGTTTCTCCAAATGTTTTGACCAATACAGACTCAATCTCCTGTTTAGTTAAATCATTTCCTTTGACTCCTGTAGTGAATGCTATCACATGATCTCGTGGGTCGGTCGTGCCGTCATATTTTGAAATGTTAGGCATTTTAAAATTGTTAGGTATGGGAAGAGGAGCAACACTTGGTTTTCAAGGTTGTTGTGAGTACTTATCCGCATCCATCCCTTTGATTATTAGGGGAACATCAGGTATTTGCTCGATTCGCTCGCTTTGCTCTTTGAGCTGTGCCTGCAAAGTTAGTACCAAATTTTGTAAATAAGAATTATTTGCATTACCTGGATCCATATCTTGTGGTTCACTGGGGGTTCCTTCATTTGTGTTATCAAGGCCATAACAAGGATTCTCCAATGTATTGTTATAGATAGAAGGAGTAGGTGGAGCAACAGGTAACCGGTTAACTAACGCTTGAAGAGCTTGGCTAACCCGTGCATCAATTGCTCTTTGTAGAGCTTCCTCTGGTCCCTTGAAATGTTCTGACCGCTCTTGCTCATCAGCATGTGATTCAGGTGCAGGAGTACCCTCACGAGATTGGCGTGGAGAGGTTTGAGGAGAAGGAACTATGTTAACGTTGTGCAAGTCCCCTTGAGCATGATGGATTTGGTTTTCAACAGCGTTGTTGTTGTTGTTGTTATTGTTGTTGGTGGTGTTTGACATTATGTTAACAATGAGTAAATTGTGTAAGCTTGGAAAGAATAGATTATCACATTCCCGGTAACGGAACCAATTTGTTTAACCAACATATAGAATTTCAGTTAAAACTAGAAAATAAGAGAAAAATCGGGTTACTGATAATCAAGAGACCGAAAAATATAATAGGCTTTCTTTGAATAAAAATAAGCAATAAAGAAATTTATATTCCAATATGATGTCAATGATTTTTTGCGTGCCTACAAATGATGAGACTTCTTCCTTTTATTGTTGATCCTAGGTAAAAAAATAAAACCTTAGTTTTAATGAGACAATTATGAATAATAAATGACATTGAATAAGTCGTTACACAATCATTCATATTAAATACCAATTTTCTAACGTATCAGATATTTTATACTGAATTTAGACTCCTTTTCGTCTTCAGATCCATGTCTTTAATGCCTTTCGTTCCGTTGGCTTTAAATGACTCGAACTGGTACGAGACTCGTGTCAAAAACTGCTTTTCGTGCCTGTTTAACTTCCTTTTCCCGTATCTTTCATCACCAAATTCTTGTCCTTTGAATCTTCAAGAATCCCTAGACCTAAATGCTTCATTTAGGTACGAGATATGTATCTAAATTGCACCTCGTGTCTATTTTGAGTTGTTCTTCTCAATTAATTATGATATGTTGACCTTTTGACCAATCCACGTTTCATGCCACATCACCTTTAATATAAATTTAATTTTTCTCAATACATCGGATATAAATAATTTCGACTGTGGGTTAAAAATGTATTTTACACTATTATCACATAGCTAAAAGGAAAACATCCATTATCATATATGGTTTTCTTTTTAATTTTATGGGTTCCAAACGATTAATTACATTTGTCAACCCAATTTCAAAGATTCAGATAATTAGTTCCAAATTTTAATTGTTCATGGTGTATATCCTACACGAATATGAATCATAGGAGTTCTTAGTAATCTATATATATATATATATATATATATATATATATATATATATATATATATATATATATATATATATATATCAACCAAAAAGCAAATGAACTGTTGATAACTTGAAGCAAGTAAGCAACGCGTAATCTTAGAGTTTCGAAAAGTTCTCTAAAATTGTGCTCTCGTAATGAATTGAAATCGCAATGCCATAAACTACTATGTCAGCCGAGCTAGCTAGTGACCCTCGGGTATATGTCAAATTCGAAGGGATCAACAAACAATGAGGAGTATCAAAGCTGTGGTAGATACGAGTACTGTAGGTAAAGAAAAATAGCAATTACTGGAACAGTTGGAGGCGTCAGCAATCAAACTTCAACTGAAAAAACAGGCTTAGACTCGAGACCTGATGTAATTCAGGAGCCCGAAGAAAATGAAAACATCAAAACGACAATAGAGGAGTTCGAAGCAGTAGTACTATTTGAGCAATGGCCTGAAAAAAAAAGCTTACATAGGGGTTAATCTAAAGCCAGACATGCGAGGTATGTTAATTGAATTTTTAAAAACTAATGTGGACGGTTTTGCGTGGTCCCATGCTGATATGACAGGTATACCACCGGAGGTAATGACTCATAAACTCAATGGGGATCCGTCTTTTGTTCCAATCAAGCAGAAGAAAAGAAAGCAATGAGCTTTCAAGAATCAAGTAATTCAAGATGAGGTTAAAAAATTACTAGAAATTGGGTCAATCCGCGAGGTAAAATATCCTGATTGGTTAGCCAACACTGTGGTCGTACCTAAGAAGAATGGTAAGTGGCGGGTTTGTGTGGATTATACAGATCAAAATAAAGCTTGCCCGAAAGATTCTTTTCCTTTACCCCATATAGATCAAATGATAGATGCAACTGCATGTCATGAACTTTTAAGTTTTTTAGATGCATTTCGGGGTACAACAAAATTAAAATGCACCCCAGTGATGAAGAAAAGACTTCTTTCATCAAAGACCGGGGGACTTACTGTTATAAAGTAACGCCCTTTGGTCTAAAAAATACCGGAGCAACCTATCAAAGGTTAGTCACTAAAATATTTCAAGAACACTTAGGAAACACTATGGAGGTATATATAGATGATATGCTTGTCAAAACCCAGCATTCTACTAATCATATTTCTCATTTATCTGTTACATTTAAAATTTTGCGTAAATACAATATGAAAGTCAACCTAGAAAAATGCGCATTTGGAGTAGTGATAACTAGGAATTTTGCATGCTTTAAACCCCTTCTTGCCTGAGCTTTGTGCATAAAATGTGTTTAAATGGCCTTGAATTGCTTACAAGTGCGCTATTTTGCAGGTTTGAGCGACAAAAGGACGAATACCGTCAAAGCAGCTCAAAAAGGAGTGAAACCAGCAAAGCGTTAAAGAAGAAGTAGAGAGACTACAAAGAAGCCTGTGCGGACCGCACTGTTTTGGTGTGCGGCCGCACAGGATGATTCAGAGATCAAACAAGTCTAAGCTCCATCTGTGCGGATCGCACTGATTTGGTGTGCGGCAGCGCAGGAAAGATCAGACAAGGCCAACTAGCAGATAAACCCACGCGGACCGCGTCCAATATTGTGCGGTCCGCAATGATGAGGACCACAGAAGAAATTATTTAAGGAACAAACCCATGCGGCCGCGTGCCAAATCAGTGCAGCCCGTGTGGGTGATGAATCAGAGAGTCTGCATTCGAAGGATTTAGCCAGTGCGGCCGCATGACAAAAGCACGCGGACCGCATTACTGTAGCTGCGCGGCCGCGTGACAAAAGTGCGCGGTCCGCGTGAGTGGTTCCAGCACCAGTCCTTCAGAAGCCCAAATGCCCTACGCGGCCGCACGACAAACGTGTGCGGTCCGCGTGAGTCCCGCAGGGGAAATTTTGTCCAGAAATTTCAGTGTAGTATAAATAGCTTCTTTTTCTTTATTAGGTTATGTCAGATATTACAGAGTGACGGCTGAGCTCGTGAGAACCATAGATACGCCTATTTTGGGAAATTTTATATTAGTTTAACATTAGATTTCAATTACAATTAATTACCATGTCAATTTTGTCTTCAATTTCTTCATCTTCTTCAATTTCTATGGCTAGCTAAACCCATAGCTAGGGTTGTAGCCCAACCCTAGTATGGGTAATTGATGGGTTAGATTATTAAATGCTTGGATGATTGTGGGTGATTGGTTTTGGGTCGATTGAATGTTTTTAATTGGGATTTTGTGGTTGCAAACATGAAATCTTTTTTTATGGGTTTGGGCTCTACTTGAGAACGAGAGTCTAAAACCTCTCAATCAATCCCAACAAGGATTTGGGATGGACCCATGGGAATGGTAGTCCCAAGTAACGGGTGTAAACCTCGAGAGAGTAATTACCCAACTTGAGCCTAAAGTTGCTTGGGCAAATTAGCCTACCCAATTGGTCTCGAGAGAGTCAATTGGGGAAAATTATTCTCTCTACCGAGAGGTGTGAGAATGAATGCATAGAGCAACGGCTATCCGATAAATCCTATTACATCATTTTCGCATTGAATTTCTATACCTATTAGTTATTACACCTAGGTATAAGCTACTTCCCTAGTCCTCTTTCCCATTAGCAACTTACAATTAGAAATAGCCTTAGCATAATCTAGATTGCATAATAGTAGTTGATACATTAGTTTATAAAGTGAAAACACCAAAAATGCTTGAAGTCAAACTAGAAGCTAAAATCCAATACTAGTGCAACGTAGTTCTTCACTCCAATATCTAACTCCCTGTGGAATTGACCCCGAACCACTATTCGGGTAAGAGTAGTTGTGCTCGCTCACACCTTCGGGTTGAGTTTGCTACGATCACTTTTTAGCGCCGTTGCCGGGGAGTTAAACGGTGTTGATTAATTGCATTGCTAGTGTTGCATTTTGCTTCTTCTTTCCTTATTTTACTAATTTTCTTGATTCAATTTAACAGGTACAAATGGCGGCAAATGCTAATATTCCCCTTGGCGATGCCATGGCGGGGGAGGAGGTAGAGGATCTTGAGCAAGACGACTTTCCGGTACAAAATGTACCACGAAGGGCTCGAAATGATAATGCTAATCAACATGACCAAATTCCAGACCCTCCTCTGCCACCGCCAAGGGTTGCACCAAGAGCAATGACAAACCAAGGATATGCTAGTGCCATTGTTCCTCCCCGAATCCGGGCGGGGAACTTTCAAATTACAAATGTGATGATGACACTATTGGAGCAAAGATGGTATTTTACGGGCGCCTCCAATCAAAATGCCTACAAGCACTTGAAGGGGTTCGTAGATACTTGTTGGGGAAGCAAACAAACTAATATGTCCGAAGATGCTTTGCGATTGTGGCTTTTCCCTTTCTCATTGAGGGGTAAGGCGCAAGATTGGTTGGAGAGGTTGCTGAATCACTCAATCACTACATGGGACGAATTGGCAGACAAGTTTATTGCCAAGTTCTTTTCCCCGACTCATATGGCGGCCTTGAGAGATGATATTCTAGCCTTCAAGCAAGAGCCAACAGAGACGTTGCATGAAATTTTTGAGAGGTATCGGACTATGGTGAAAGAGTGCCCTAACAATGACATGACCGATGCTATGGTTCAACAAACTTTCTATAGAGGGTATATACGGTGAACCAATGCATTGTGAACCAATTAGCGGGAGGGAATTTCATAAAGTTATCTTTGGAGGAAGCATGTGATGTTATGGATCAAATGGCCGACACTTCTTCGGCATGGCAAAGTCGGGCGAATGTACCTCAAGGAGATCCGAATGTTATTCATCTACATAAATAGTTGCATGACCATGGACAAGCCATTGCCGAGCTCACTACAACCATGAATAAATTGGCGAAAGCTCAATTTCAACAAGTGCAAAATCCACGCCAAGTGAATTCTATGGAGAATGTGTCAATGTTGAAAAGAAGGAATAGAGGGCAACAAGCGCAACAAAGCCAATATGATCAAAATGAGAACAACAATGATGGAGGATTTTCTAATGATGGATTTGATGATCAAGACGAAGATTTTCAATATGTGAACAATTTCCAAGGCAATAGAGGGAATCAAAACAATCAACAATGGCGTTCCCAAGGCAATTGGGGGAACCAACAAGGAAGAGGTAATTGGAATAATAACAACAATAGGAATGATGGTGGAGATTGGAACAATCAAGGAAACAATTGAAACAATCAAGGAAATAGTGGTGGTAATTGGAGTGGCAACAATAGCAATTGGGGGAACAATAACAATCAAGGCGGTTGGAACAATAGTGGCAATCAAAACAATCGGGGGCAAGGTTTTCAAAGAGCTCCCATGTATCAACAGCCCAACAATCCACCCCCTTTCCATTCACAAGGATCAAGTTCTTCGGGCAATGATATGGGTCGTATTGAAATCATGTTCGAGCAAATGATGAAAAAGAATCAAGATTTGGATGCCCAACTAGCTTCTCATAATACTTCAATCCGGAATTTGGAAGTTCAAATCGGCCAACTTTCTCAATCTTTGGACTCCCGACCTAAAGGTGCACTACCAAGTGACACGGTGGTGAACTCGAAGGGAGGGAACAATCATGTGATGGCCGTGACAACTAGGAATGGAAGAGGCGGTGTTGTAAACGCCTCAAATGAGAATTGAGTTGTGGATGCGGAAGCTTATTTGAATGATGATGACATGCCAATGAATGATGACCATGTGGTTGAACCTATTGCAACAAATTATGTGAGGATTGAAATTGAGGATGAGGCCGGGATTGAGTCCCAAGATACCGTGAACCCGTCTAGGGAACACATCATTGATATTCCCGAGCCATCTATTCCAAAGGCCAAGGCACCCTTGCCAAGGCCTCCTCCACCTTATCCTCAAAGATTGGCAAAGCAAAAAGGAGATAATCAATTTAAGAAGTTCATAGAGATGATGAAGAGCTTGACCATTAATGTGCCCTTGGTGGAGGCACTTGAACAAATGCCCGGTTATGCGGAATTTATGAAGGATTTGGTGACGAAGAAGAGGTCGATGGATTGTGAAATTATAACGATGACTCACCAAGTGAGTGCCATAGTTCATTCCATGGTTCCTAAGCTAGAAGACCCCGGTGCCTTCACCATCCCTTGTACAATTGGAAGTGCTAATTTTGCTAAAGCACTTTGTGATTTGGGTGCTAGTATCAATCTCATGACATATTCCGTGTTTAAAACCTTGGGTATTGGACAACCCCATCCAACGTCAATGAGGTTGCAAATGGCGGATTGTTCTATGAAGAGGCCTTTGGGAATTATTGACGATGTGCTAGTGAGAGTTGACAAGTTTATCCTACCGGCCGATTTTGTCATTCTTGATTGTGAAGTGGATTTCGAAGTTCCTATCATTCTTGGTAGGCTATTCTTAGCCACCGGGAAAGCTCTAGTTGATGTTGAAGCGGGAGTATTGACATTTAGGGTCGGTGAAGAAAAAGTAGTGTTTCATGTTTGTAACTCCATGTGCCAACCAAATAGCACCGAAGTGTGCTCGTTTGTGGACATTGTCACGCTGGTGATAGTGGATGACACAAGTGCCATGATCAATGTTGAGGATCCACTTGAGGCAGTAATTTTGAACATGGAGGTCAATGAATATGCCAATCGTGTGGAATGTGTAAATGCTTTTCATGGTATGGGCATGTACTCTCATGAGACAAGGAAGCTATCTTTGGACCTTGAGAACCGCAAGACTACTCCCACTAAACCATCTATTGAGGAGCCGCCGGTGTTGGAGTTGAAACCACTTCCGCCTCACCTCAGGTATGAGTACTTGGGTCCCAATTTCACTTTTCCAGTTATTCTTTCCTCTTGCTTGACTAACATGCAGGTTGACTCCACTTTGGCGGTCTTACAAAAGTGCAATCGAGCAATTGGATGGACTTTGGCGGATATTCGGGGAATAAGCCCCGCATTTTGCATGCACAAAATAATATTGGAGGAGAATGCTGGACCATCACTTGAGCACCAAAGAAGATTGAACGAGGCTATGCAAGAGGTTGTCAAGAAGGAGATTATCAAATGGTTGGATGACGGGGTGGTCTACCCCATCTCGGATAGTTCTTGGACCTCTCCGGTCCAATGTGTTCCAAAGAAGGGTGGCATGACGGTTGTCACCAATGCAAAGAATGAGTTGATTCCTACTTGTACTGTCACGTGTTGGAGAGTTTTTATGGACTATAGAAAGCTTAACAATGTGACAAGGAAGGACCATTTTCCATTGCCGTTCTTGGATCAAATGTTGGACCGACTGGCGGGTAGAGCTTATTATTTCTTCTTGGATGGATATTCGGGGTACAATCAAATACTCATTGCCCCGGAAGATCACGAGAAGACAACATTTACATGTCCCTATGGCACATTCGCTTTTTCTCAAATGCCATTCGAATTGTGTAATGCCCCAGCCACTTTTCAGAGGTGCATGATGGCGATCTTCACCGACATGGTGGAAGACATTCTTGAGATATTTATGGATGATTTTAGTGTAGTTGGGGATTTCTTTGATGATTGCTTGGCGAATTTGGGTCAAGTGTTGGCTAGATGTGAAGACACGAACCTTGTGCTTAATTGGGATAAGTGTCATTTTATGGTGAGCGAAGGAATTGTCTTGGGCTACAAAGTTTCGAAGGATGGTATTGAGGTCGACAAGGCAAAGATTGAAGTCATTTCAAGGCTCCCTCCCCCTAACTTTGTCAAAGGGGTGAGGAGTTTCCTAGGGCACGCCGGGTTCTATCGGCGATTCGTAGAAGATTTTTCCAAGATTGTGAACCCTTTGTGTAAACCTTTGGAGAAGGATGCAAAGTTTGTCTTTGATGATAGATGCATGGAGTCTTTTGAGTTGTTGAAGCATAAATTGACTACTACCCCCATCATTACCGCACCCAACTGGAACTTGCCCTTTGAACTAATGTGTGATGCAAGTGATGTGGCGGTAGGTGCGGTACTTGGTCAAAGACTCAACAAGATGTTCCACCCAGTGTACTACTCAAGTAAAACGATGGATGAGGCTCAACGGAATTATACCGTCACCGAGAAGGAGTTGCTAGCCATTGTATTTGCCATGGAAAAATTTCGTCCTTATCTTATGGGGGCTAAGGTGATTATCCACACCGATCATGCCGCCCTTCGGTACTTGATGACAAAGAAGGACTCCAAGGCAAGATTGATGAGATGGGTACTTCTTCTTCAAGAATTTGATCTAGAGATTGTTGACCGAAAAGTTAGTGAAAATCAAGTGGCGGACCACTTGTCCCGTCTAGAGGAGGAGGGGAGGCCATCCAATGGCCTTGAAGTCAATGATTCTTTTCCGGATGAGCAACTCCTTGCAGTGTCAATGCATGATATTCCATGGTTCGCCGATGTCGCCAACTACCTTGTGTCCAGTGTGGTCCCATGTGAGCTCTCTTCCAACAAAAGAAAAAAGCTAAAGCGGGATAGTTTGGACTTTTATTGGGATGATCTGTATCTTTTCAAAATTTGCACGGAAAATTGATTAGAAGGTGTTTCCCGGAGAGCGAACAAATGAGCATCTTGGAGGCTTGCCACTCCTCTTCCTATGGTGGTCATCACGAGGGAGTGAGGACGGCCTCCAAAGTCTTGAGCTGTGGATTTTATAGGCCAACAATTTTCAAGAATTCTAGTGATTTAGTGAAGAGTTGTGATGCATGTCAAAGAGCTGGTGGAATTTCAAAGAGAGATGAGATGCCTCTAAACACCATTCTAGAAGTTGACATTTTTTATGTGTGGGGCATTGACTTCATGGGACCTTTCGTGATTTCTTGTGGAAACACATATATTTTGGTAGCAGTGGACTATGTTTCGAAGTGGGTAGAAGTCGTGGCTATATTTTGGTAGCAGTGGACTATGTTTCGAAGTGGGTAGAAGTCGTGGCTCTTCCTAACAACGAAGCCCGAAGTGTTGTGAACGTTTTGAAGAAATACATCTTTACAAGATTGGGACCCCCCAGGCTATCATTAGTGATGGGGGCTCTCATTTTTGTAACAAGGCTTTCGGTTCATTGTTGACCAAGTATAGAGTTAATCACAAAGTCACTACCCTATACCATCCCCAAGCTAGCGGTCAAGTTGAAGTTTCAAACCGAGAAATCAAGAGCATCTTGTCTAAGACGGTCAATGCTAATAGAACCGATTGGTCCAAGAAACTAGATGATGCTTTGTGGGCTTATAGGACGGCCTACAAAACGCCAATTGGTATGTCTCCTTACCGGTTGGTGTTTGGTAAGGCTTGTCATCTTCCGGTAGAGCTTGAACATAAAGCGATGTGGGCTTTGAAAAAGTTGAACTTAGAATGGGATGTAGCGGCTAATCTCCGGGTTTATCATTTGAATGAGCTTGACGAGTTTATATTTCATGCATACTCCAGCTCGTCCTTATATAAGGACAAGATGAAGTACCTTCACGACAAATATGCTCGAAGCAAGGAGTTCAAGGTTGGTGACATGGTCCTTCTCTTTAATTCCCGGTTGAGGTTTTTCCGGGAAAGCTCAAGTCAAAGTGGAGTGGCCCTTTTGAGGTAGTAGGTGTGACCCCGTTTGGAGCTCTAGACTTAAAGAACAAGAATGGTGAAATATTTTGAGTTAATGGGCATCGGGTGAAGCACTATTTGGGGAAGCCGGATGATAGCTAGGTTGTGGCACTCTTGCACTTGAAATGATGGAATGGTAACTTGCGTCGTGCCGCGACGTTAAATCAGGCGCTTCTTGGGAGGCAACCCATGTCTTTTTCTTTTTCTTTGTTTTCTTCATCAGTAGGATAGGATTTTTGAGCTAACAATGTGTGAAGTGTTGCAGGGAGTATGTTGAAATAATGCGGGGAAAATACAAAAGTGACCAGTTCTCTGAAGTTTGGCCACGCGGCCGCACAACAAATCAGTACGGTCCGCGTGGATTGTTTAAGTCAAAGATCTGAGCCTAAGGAGACCCACGCGGTCCGCGTGCCAAAAGTGTGCGATCCGCGTGGGGTGGTCAGAGGAGGA